>JAWZYT010006980.1:0-30000 GCA_034508575.1 Petrolisthes manimaculis | reverse complement strand
TCTCTTCCTTCCCATCACTTCACTTCCTTCTTAATGTAACTAAAAAAAAATTGAAGGCATTTTCAGTTTTATTGATATTATTATTATTGTTATTATTTCCTCTAACTTGATTTTACTACCATATCCTAAATTAGAAAACAATTAACGTCAACATTCCCAAAAGTCGTCTATTTCTTCCTGTTATCTTTTTATTCGTGTTGGCCTCTTATTATTATTATTAATATTGTGTATCCCGTTTTTTCGTCATTATATTCGTGTTTTTGTCGTCCTTTTATTTATTATTATTATTTATATTTGGTCATATTATATTCATGTTGTTTTTCATATTATTAACTATATTCGTGTGCAGTAAGCCTTCAGACGCCTCCAGAAGTGTGTGTATGTGTGTGTGTGCGCGCGTGCTTCTCTGTTTCACTTATCCTACCAGCCAAGCAGTCAGTCAGTCAGTCAGTCAAGTCTTGCTCACTGCCCATCCTATTTCCCACAGCCATTCATCATTCCCGCCTCTGTAATCATTATTATCAGCCCACTCAACCACAACCACCTCTCACCTATCTATCTGACCCCCCTCTTCCCTCTCACTCTTTTCTCCCTCCCTCTCCACTATCTGTCCCCCCTCCTTCCCACCTATCTATTCCCCCTACCTTATCTAACCCTCCCTCTTATCTGTCCTCCCTCCCTCTTACCTATTCCCCCCTCCCACCTACCTATCTCCCTTCCCACCTATCTCTCCCCCACCCACCTATCTCTCCCCCTCCTCGTATATCTCCAACCCATCACCTCTTCCATCCATTCCTCCTCCACACCCAGCCATCTTCCACTTAACCCCTCCACTACACCCCCCCCCCCAAGATAAGATAGGTATGTGAGAATATAATTGGGTGGATTACGTTAAGGAAAAAGTGGAGGAAGGTGGTTATGGTGGAAGAGGAGGAGAGATGATGGTGGAGGAAGGTGGTAGTAGTTATGGTGGAAGAGGAGAGATGATGGTGAGAGGGAAATGGTGGAGGAAGAGTGGAAGAGTTAAAATTGTGGGTGAAAGAGAAGGAGGGGAAGTGAATTTGAAGGGTGGAGGAAGGTGGAGCGGGAGAGGGAAGGATGTTGGTGTGAAGGGGTTGGTGTGGTTTAAGGGTGGAGTGGGTAGGACAGTGGGTGGAGGAGCTTGTGGTAGCCTTGTAAGGGTTGGGTGGAGACGAGGTGGAGAAATGACAGGCTGGATGGTGGGTGTGTTTGGTGGATTGGGCGGTAAGGTGGTGATGTGGATGAGGTGGATTGTAAGAATATATATATATTTGATTTTTTCACCCAATGAGGAAGAGCATAATATTATACTAACCACGTTTCACTACTGCTTCTTTAGATCAGGGTAGAGAAACGTCGTCAATAAAACCTCCTCCTCCTCCTCCTTCTTCTCTCCTCCTCCTCTCCTCCTCCTCCTCCTTCTCTCCTCCTCCTCCTTCCCTCCTCCTCCTCCTACTTTGTTGTTCCCTATCCATTCTGTCAAGCTTGTACAATTATACTTTTATTTGTTTTCATTGTTCCTTATTCGTTCTATCAAGTTACTGCAATTTTCTCTTATTTGTTGTCATTGTTCCTTATTCGTTCTGTCAAGTTACTGCAATTTTCTCTTATTTGTTGTCATTGGTTGTTTGTTGTTATTGGTTGTTGTTTGTTGTCATTGGTTGTTGTTTGTTGTCATTGGTTGTTGTTTGTTGTCATTGGTTGTTTGTAGGAGGCTGGGTGAGGTAAGGTAAGATGGGACACCCAACCACCTGCTGGTTTGTTAATGCCCACCCTTAGCATTCCCACAGACCTCAACCCCTCCTCTTCCCCCCTCATCTACACACACACACACACCCTGTCTCGTTACTCCTCCCCCACCTCTTCACTCCACCCCAACCCTTTACTCTTACCTCTTCAGTCTTCACTCCCACTTTTTTTACCATCGTTTATTCTTTGCCTATAGTTTCGGGTGAATTACAACCACACACTCGTACCACCTTTAATTAAGTATTGCCGAACAGGAGTGTGTTATGAAATAGTGACATATGTTTCTGGGCTGATTATTATGGTCCCCAGACAGCTGAGGTCGACCCCATAACACTCCTAGGGAATACAACCCCGTTTTCACGTAGGACTCATCCTTACTATTACACACACACACACTTTTTTTTTTTCTGTCTATCTCCCCTTCAAGCACCAGTTAGAATTGGTTTATGCTCTTAATGTTACTGTTGTGTATCTTGCTATATATATATAACCATGTATAGGATATATTCAGCCCAGACGCTGACTTCTAGTACTATGGGTATGTACCGTACATGAAATATATCAAGTTTAGACTTAGTGTATTCGATTTATTTGTAGTCTCTAACTGACTGTATTTTCCGTGGACGGAGTAATATTGTGACACTCGGTAACTGAATAATTATATATATAGTGAATAATAATTGTGGTGGTAAGAACATAACGTAGAATTGTGTTGGTTAAATTATAAGTTTGGGTATGAGTATGCTATAATAATAATTGCAGTATAAAGCTTTAATATGTGTGGTATAGTGCTGTGAGTGTAACGTGATGATATGAGTAGTATAGTGTTGTTTAAAGTAGTATTGACTAATGTGTTGATATGAGTAGTATAGTGTTGTTTAAAGTAGTATTGACTGTGTTGATATGAGTAGTATTGACTAATGTGTTGAGAGGCGTGGTGTATGTTGTATATTGATAGCGGCGTGGCGTGGCGTGGTGATGTGAGAGGCATGGAGGGAGGGAGTGAGGGAAACTATCTACGACCAGGAGTGGAAGGGGGCGGGGAGGAGGGTAGGGGGAATGAGAAGGGCGAGACGTGACGGGAACGTGTAAACAGTTAGTCTTTCAGGGCAGGGGAGGGAAGGGGACTGGTGATGGTGGTGGAAGAAGGAAAGGGGTTACCAGCTCACTAATCCCACTACCCTCATGCCATCCACACACACCAACTTTACATACCTACCTACCTACCTACCTACCTATTTACTTATCCATTATACTTACATTTATATAACTCCTTAACTTCTTAGAATTGTATAAACTCATATACTCTTCATCGTCATAAACATTGCACATATATTATCGTTATCATCCTAATTATGTAACCTACATACCTACTCTACCTTTACCTTCCTCTTTAACCAACTTTCTACATTGATACCTTTGGCATCCCACCTACATTTGCACATTCTTACCTTTGCCTACCTGCCTGCCCCCCTACCTACCTACCTACCTGCCCCCCTACCTACCTGCCTATCTGCCTGCCCCCTACCTACCTGACCCCCTACCTACCTGCCCCCTACCTACCTGCCCCCCTACCTACCTGACCCCCTACCTACCTGACCCCCTACCTACCTACCCCCCTACCTACCTACCCCCCTACCTACCTGCCTACCTGCCCCCCTCCTTACCTGCCTACCTATGGACCAATCAACCATCATCAAGTTAAGGACAAATGAGCCTGGGACCACCGAGGGCTGCACCATACCATCTCTATACTCGAGTTGATTAATCTAAGATACGAGAAAACCTTAAGGGACCCTGTGATCGTGTATGAGACCTGGTGGCTTCTGATTCCTCCTGACTATGCCACGAAACAAGCTCCTATAATGTAGGTGGCGTTTCGTGGCAATGTTTGAAGGACTCACTAACCTCCAATTTTCTCACTTCATCACGGAGGTCCTAAATAAAACACGAATGAATGCCGTATCATAATTATACTCGGGTTGATTAATCTAAGATACGAGGGAACATTAATAAAACCGGGATGAATACCTTGCAAATGGTTGATTAGTTTTTACGGCCCCGTGGCGTCAATGTTAGCTGCTAGGCGTCGCATTTTGTGGGTAGCCTAACAGTGGGATGAATTATTATCAAAAGCTTAATTAATTCGAAGGCGTAAGTAGAGAGACACCCCCGCCCGCCTCTATACTGCACACCACCCACCCACCTACCTACCTACCTACTCACCCACCTACCAACCCACCTACCTGCCTACCTACCCGCCTACCTGCCTACCTACCCACCTACAAACCAACCCACCCACAAACCAACCAACCCACCTACCTACTTACCCACCCACCTATCTATCTATCTACCTGCCCCATTCGACCACAAACCCATGAAGCCCACATACCTACGACCCACCTGCCCTACGTAGTCACAAACAAGGACGTCCACTTTCGTAAAAACAAACAAAAAACAACAACGAAAAGAGAAACCCATCGAACTGGCCAGAATACCAATTTGTTGACCCATGGAAGAGAAGAAAGAAAAAGGGGGAGGGGAAAGATGGGAAGATAGATACAAGTACATACGTCGTCGATTGATTGTTTGTAGGTAGATAGATAACTGGATAGATGGGTAGGTAGATAGATAACTAGATAGATAACTGGATAGATGGGTAGGTAGATAGATAACTAGATAGATAACTGGATAGATTGGTAGGTAGGCATGTATGTAAGTAGGTAGAGTTGTATTTTTGCTGTAAGAAAAGTGTGTTAGTAGATTTAGTGTAATGGTAAAGGAAATGTATGTATGTCATTTTTAACCCACATACCATGATGCAGTATACTGTAGCGTGTTAAACATCATAAGGAAAACATTGTGTGAGCCGTTTGTTGGAAATTCTTGTTGAGGTGGTAAGGGTTATTTAGGTTTGGCCTCGAATTATATTTTTTTACGTTCCTTATTATATTGTATCCGACCCCCCAAAAAATGAAAGTAAAAACAGTCGAGGTATTGAGGTCAGTGGCCCACGGTAAGCCTAACCTGGGTGCCGACCGTTCACTAATTTGGGCCATAGAATGTATGTATGTATGTATGTATGTACAGTTGGCCTCAGGAATTCTTACACAGGCTGTATGGAAAGAGAGGTCATTATCTTGGAAGTTCTGTACAAATGAATGGTCTACCAGGTGACTCTGTGATTAGCAAAACAACAAACCTAATAATAATAATAATGTTGTATCACAGTTACGTAGTCCTACATTTTCAGTATGTTATAAACCCTCAAAAACAACAGCGTGTGTGTGTGTGTGTAGGAATTTTTGTTACCTCCCTGGTTCATAACATCGTCAAAGTAACCTCTAGGTATGTACAGTCGTGATCCATAATTTCTGACCAGAGTGTGAGGAGCAGAAAGCTTCGAATTGCCTGGTATTGTTCATTTCCCCACCCAGTACACCAATAGAGGCTGGGTTCGAATGCAGGATATATGTGTGAAGCCTGCCGTTAGTCTCTGGTCAGGGATTTTGTATCACGAGTGTACCGTACTGTAAAAAACAACACAGTTCAGTATATCATAACAGTATTTCTATGTAGGGCAGACCATAACTCAGACCTCAGACCTAGCTAAGCATTTCAGTTTGACAAGTGAATTATAAAAGAGTGGAAATTCTTTGCCTGAAAACTCTAAATAGATCAAAATTGTCACTCACTCCTGCTGTGTACCATTGCCATCACTTGTAACAGGTACAGGTGAAATGGGACTGACAACCCTGAGTCACTGTATCCGTTTTGAATACATGAGACAGAATAAATTTACTTTTTAACTGGTTCAGATGATTCTTACCTTTAACAACACCTGGCTACGTATTATGGTTCGTGACTGTACATACATGATCACAGGCTTCACCAATACCTCAGTGTTTGTGCCTGCCTTGGAATACAGATGGCGTTGATAGTATTGGGTTATCGGTTATCGGGTGGAAGGAGAGGAAAGTAGAGATGGCGAGAGAAGGGAGATGGAAGTGAGGAGATTGGGGATAGAAAAGAGGATGGTTAATTAAAGTAAGGAATAGGCCTAAGTGTGGAAAAAGTAGGAAATGCTTAGTAAAGTGTAGGAGGAAAAATTGAGAGATAGATGAGTGGAAGATGATGATGATGATAGAATGATGATAATTATACAAAAGTGATGGAAAGAGATGACTGAGAGTATAGAGAACAAGTGTCAGGGAGAGTGAAATGGAAGAGAGATGATGATGATGAGGAGGTGGTGGTAGAAAGGAAGAGTGAGTGAATAAGTAAACATAGATAAGAAAAGAGTGATTGAATAAGTGAACAAATATAAAGAAAGGAAGAGTGAGTGAAAGAGTGATAAAAATTAAGAAAGAGCGAGTTCATAGTTGGTGGTGAGTGAAAGAGCTAACAAAGATAAGAGTGAGTGAGTGAGTGAGTGAGGTGTTAAGTGGGTCATGGTGGGAGGGAATGTGGCATCAATCTTGGCACCCCTTTGGCCCCTGATGACGTCATTATTATACAGTGCCTCCTCATCTGGCCGCCCTCCTTCCTTCCCTCCTTGTCTCTACTGCTTGCTTGCTTGCTTGTCCTTCCCTCCTCATCTGGTAGGTAGGTAGGTAACTGAAGTGAGTGAAATGCAGATAATAACAAATGTAGTGTAGAGTTTAGATTGACCCTTAAACAAATAGTGAGGAGTTCAGAAAGAACCTTAAACATGTAATGTGGAATATAGATTGACCCTTAAACATTGTGGAGTTTAGAAGGACCCTTAAACATATAGTGAGGAGTTCAGAAAGACCCTTAAACATGTAGTGTAGAGTTCAGAAGGCCTCTTAACGTGATTACTGCCTTGTTTTCTTAGTAAATGTCATTGTATTATTAAGTAGTTGTCAGGGATAATTATACTCATTAACATAAATGATAAGGATTTTCCTCTTTGTTTTACAGTGTCCTAATTATGATGTAGTAAAGAGGTGATGAGTAATGTTGTAGTGAGATTTAATTTATGCATACACACACACACACCACACAACCAGTCCGTTCTCAGAAGTGGGGCAGGATGGGGGAAGGAAGGAAGGGAGGGAGGGGGTGGTGCAGCTGTGACACGTGTTATGGAGAGGGGAAGAGTAGAAATGGAGGGGAAGAGTAGGGAGGGGGAACAGTATTGCCCCTCCACCTCCTCTTCAAGGCCTGGCTGAACGACCCTCTCTCTCTCCCCTTTCATCCCTCATATCCCCTCCCTACTCCTCATATCCCCTCCCTACTCCTCATATCCCCTCCCTACTCCTCATATCCCCTCCCTACTCCTCATATCCCCTCCCTACTCCTCATATCCCCTCTCTACTCCTCATATCCCCTCTCTACTCCTCATATCCCCTCCCTATTCCTCATATCCCCTCCCTATTCCTTCTATCCCCTCCCTATTCCTTCTATCCCATCCCTATTCCTTCTATCCCATCCCTATTCCTTCTATCCCATCCCTATTCCTTCTATCCCATCCCTATTCCTTCTATCCCATCCCTATTCCTTCTATCCCATCCCTTCTCTTCCTTCATAATATAACCTATAAAATTATCCGTCATGAACGAGTAGAAGAACTTGTGTAAAAAAAAAAAAAAAAAAAAAAAAAAAAAAATAAGGAATCTAAAAAAAAAAAAAAAAAAAAAGAGTCGGTAGCTCTCCTCATTCTGTACCAACGTGTTCCACTCTGGCCTTCTAAATTATGGCCTCTCCCTATTTATTTTTCCCCTCCCTCACTGGGGACCTTGAACGGGAAGTGGGAGACGGGGAGGATGGGGGGGGGGGGGGAAGGTGGGAAAGAAGGAGAGGTGAGGAATAGGGAGAATGGATGTAAAAACTAAAAAAGAGAGATGGGGAGGATGGGGTAAAGAAATGAGGAATAGGGAGAATGGATGTAAAGAGAGAGAGAGAGAGAGAGATGGGGAGGATGTGGGGAAAGGAGAGGGGAGGAACGGGGAGAATGGATGTAAAAGAGAGGAGAGAGAATGGTGTATACAGTATGCTTGTGTGTGTTGTGGTCATGGTGAGAAAAACAGAAAAGGAAGAAATAAGAGGGTAAAGGTGGGAAGGGAGGGAGGGATGGGGAGAGGTTGTATGTCCTTGATGCGTCTTGTGCTTGGTATTTCCTCTCTCCTTCATAAATTACATCACCATACAAGACACAACACAACACAACACATAGTCACCTGCTTTATCACTCTGACCTCTTTGTCCCTCCGTCCCCCTACTCTACTGTTTATATATATCCGTCCCCTACTCTTCTGTTTATATTATTAGCTGTCTATGCCTTTGTCTCGGTCTGTCTGTTTGTCTGTGTGAGGAAGGAGGACTCGAAGGATATATATAATTTTTCTGTTGTAAATAATCTGGTTTTTTTTTGTTTTTATATTGTCCCTCTGTTCACTTACTGTTTATATATCTGTCTATGCCTTTGTCTCTGTCTCTCTCTGTGTGTTTGTCTGTGTGAGGAAGGAGAACTCGAAGGATATAGTTTTTCTGTTGTAAATAATCTGTTTCTTTCCACCTCTGTTCACTTACTGTTTATTTATGTCTACACCTTTGTCTGGGCCTCGTTGTCTGTATGAGGAAGGAGAGCTCAAAGGAATACATTTTTTCTGTTATTGAAATTGTTTTTTTTTTCCTTGAGCCCATTATTATTTAGATATTCAAAAATTACTTACATTTGAAACAATTTTTATACTCCACAATATCTTCAATGTATTTGCTGCTCCATAGATTTACACACACACATAATACGAGAGTTATACACAGCTGTTCTTTACCACGTCTGCTATTTTTAAACCATGTAATTAATCTTCAAGCCATTTCAGTCTATATATACTGTAATTACCTCTGTTGACTCACTAGTCTGGGTTACATTCTGTGTCGATTCAGATGTGTGAAATAAAAATTGTTCTTTCACATCTGTACAATCATGAACACTAATTAGTATACAGGTGTGCTTCGAATACCTATATAGAGGCAGTAAATAAATGCACAATAAGATCACCATTGGAATTAACTCGTTGGTGAATTGGACTGTTCGAAGCTTCAACCAAAACTGTATACTTATTAGTACTCGTGACTGTACACTAAAATATATACCAGTAGCAATGATATAAATACGTGGATGGAACAGCAACTGATTCTTCCCATTTCAATTCCAAGCCACTATTAGTCACCATTCTATTTGTTGATCTGGCCAGCCTGGGAGGAATCAAGGCACTCCAATATACCAACAATTTATAACCCCTTTAATATCATTCAAAGTGTTGGTTGTGTGTATACGATAGTGGTTCGTGATTTTGGTACATGTATCAGAGGTAATTGTGCACCATTACTGACTGTGTTGGTACCCTCACGCCATCGTCTTGTCTACCACTTGTGTGTGTGTGTGTGTATGTATTCTCTCGATCCTGTATGTATTTATGTGCGTGCGATTTTACCAGCTTACATATGTAGTGTATGTCAGCTGTTTTATTTGTCTGTGTGTACGTGTTACTATGTGTCATATTGGTGTGTGTAATAATAATAATAATAATAATAAACGGTTTGCTTATGCAGTGTGCGTGTGTGTGTTTTTTTTCTAGTGTATACGTGTGTGTATCCCGCTGAGTCTGTAACTGTGTGCATGTGGAGTTGCGTGTGCACCCTGGTGTGTGTGTGTATGTGTGTGTGAGACCGTCATCACTTACACCCCGCTGCCTTGTAATGAGTATGTTTGTGTACTATGTCTATGTGTTTGTGTTGGTGTGTGTCAACGTGGATGTGAGATTAATTACTAATGGTTTGTGTATCATAAGAATAGCCTACTTAATGACAAAGTAAATACACCAAGTCATTTATTTCATGCCTCCCCCACTCTACAATTAACCTCGTTTATATAAGTAATGCTAAACAAGTACATTAATTTACACTTATTATCACAACTATAATTTCATGTATTCATTCTTATATTGAGTCACGTGTAATACCGTAATTTGTATTCATTATGTGGCCATCTTCATTAACAAAGACCTAATTCAATCCATTGGACCTTGGTTGGTGTGGAGTTCGTGTACCACCATGCATGTGCGTGCTGTGTGTGTTGGGTCAAGTAGTGAGTTGCATGGGCTAGTCATAACATTGGCGCCCGACACTCTAGTTATACACTATATTTTCATCCAAGAATCATGGACAACTTCCTGTTAGCAACCTGGCCAAATTGTCACGTTCTGTATCACAAGGACTAGGTTAGGTTAGGTGCTGTATCGCTAGGAATAGGTTAGGTTAGGTGCTGTATCGCCAGGACTAGACCCCTTTACCGAGAATCAAAATACCATCTGATTGAATGAAAGAGATTCAAATCAGACGCCTGTATTCATGAAAGTAGTGATGAGTGCATATGGTGGTGTGTGTCAGCTTCGATAAGGCAAACGCCCATCCATTCCAAGGGTCAATGCTAACGTTAGGGTGGTGGAATCTGGTTCAGCCATTGGTGTGGTGTCGTGTGCTGGAGAAAGAAAAAAATAGGCTTGGTAACAAAATTATACGAGAGTGAAAACGGGACTTCCTAGATTTTATTGCTGGGAAAGACGAAGTTGGGTGAAGATGGGGTTCCGAATAACAAAAGGTGGGTAAGGCGAGGTTAGGAAACGTGATGAGTTGAGAGACGAGGTGGGGTTGGGCGAGTGAGGTTTGAGAGACGAGGTAGGGGTGAGTGAGGTTTAAGAGACGAGGTGTGAGTGAGTGAGTGTATAGATCATGTATAGCCAGTGGTTATAAATGATGTAGGGGGGGCAGAAGGGTGAGAAGGAGTATAGGGAGAGTGGTGTGTGTTTGTGGGGTCTCATGTCAAACACTGAATTCGATAGGTTTGGTGGAGGGGTGCGAGTTGTGTTTGTTTTAGGCGGGTTTAGGAAGTTATGGTGTGTGTGTGTGTATGCATTTCAAGTGGTTGTATGTGCCTTGCTGTTGGTATATAAATGGGAGTTTTTCATGTGTGTGTGTGCGTGTGATAATATTATATTTTTTTCTTTTCAGACCGCCACCGTGTGTGAATGTTTGTGTCTTAGTTTGATACTTTTAAGTCATGTATGATTAGTTATGTACAGTCACGGTCAAAGGAAATGTCACCTCTCCTGTTTTAAGTCGAACGAAGATATTCGTAGTAACTTCGTGAAGTAAAATGTTGGTATTTTTAGAGAAGCAGAAGGTGCGAACTGTACAACAAGAACACGTCATGTTCACGACACTACGAGTTTACTGCTGTAACAATATGTAAAGCAAATAGAATATAGAGTTATGTCTAAAGAGAGAACGAAGTAAATGTATGTATTTGGTTGTGGCCGGGTCAGAGTGCAGTGAGTGTGGGTGGAGGGCCAGGGTGGGTTGAGCATCGATTCACTATTTGTTTTAATGTTGCGATGATGCTTGTACTCCCTTTTGGGCGTGCGGCTGACGGGGCGGGGCGGGATGGGACAGGGCAGGGCAACACACAGCAAAATAGTACTGAAGAAAGATAGGTATGTTACAATAAATAAAAGGAGAAGTTGACAAAGTAAGGATAACCAGAAAAATGGGGACGGTAACTCTGATATTGATTCGAGAAAACACATCGTGAAAAGTGAGAAAAAAAATTGGTCACAGCAGGATTTTACACTATTACCAAACCAGGAAAAAATAAAGGATAGATGTGGTGTAGGGAGGAGGGAAGGTGTGGAATGGCTCGACCCTCACAACAATATTGATGGTGACTGTCCAAACAAACCCGTGCATGGACAGTGTCAAAACAGTGTGTCAAGTCACCCCCTTCCCTTCCCCTTCCCCTCCATCCCTTACCTCACCCACCATACCTTCCCCTCGTTACCTCATCATGGTCTCAACTCACACCTTCTCTCTGCCTCCCTCCCTCACCTCACACTTCCTCCTTCCATCATCTCACACTTCCTCCTTCCATCACCTCACACTTCCTCCCTCCCTATCCTCACATCACACCTCCCTCCCTCATCTTACTCCTTCATCCCTCACCTCACACCTCCATCCCTCACCTCACACCTACCTCCCTTCCCCTTGTTACCCCACCAGGTCTCCCCAACACTCCACCAACACTCCCTACATTATCTCCCACAAAATAGTATCATCTTCCTGATGACTTACATCCCATTTCAAGACTTGAAAGCGTATTAGTGTAATGACTCGAAATAATACCACCAATTTGGGAAGCACTGGTAATCATCAACCAAATCACACGTTTGATAAATGCTAATGAGAGGTAATTCCGTGTATGAATGATTTATGAGTGAGTGGCCCCATCCATCTTCTTATTTACTGTATCTCCTTTACTGTCACTTCTATACATATTCTCTCAACTGTTTGACTTTTTTTTTCGTCTTGCCTTTTCATCATCCACTTTTCCTCTTCTCACCTCAAGCATCCCCTTTTTCCAACTGCTTATTGCAACTTCTCCCATTCCATTTCTAGGTCATATATCCACTGACCAACCAGCACAGTAATCCTTCCCTCACATCCTCCCTGTCTCTCCTATACATACATACATACACATTCTAACATATCCATCCTTTCCTGTCAGAATTACCCTTAAACTTTCCTCTCCTCGCTTATGATCCTGCATCCCTCATTCTCAAATTTCGCATCTTACCTTCACTATACACATGTTAATTTATCTCCCCCATCCCCTTAATTATTCCACTCCATTTCAAACCCCCCACCCCCACCCCTCTCTCCAAATCATTCCAAGCACACACACACACACACACCTCCCCTCCCCTCATCCATCAGCCCCCCACCCCCTCCTCAATGCCAGTCCCCCCATCCTCTCATATCCCAAGTTCGACGTCCTTGATATTAACCTCCAGTAAACCCCTCCCTTCCCCCCCTTCCCCCCTCAATATCACCCTCCTTTCCCACAATAACCCCCTCCCATTCTCTCTCTCTCTCTGTGTTTTATAATTTTTCATTTTTTCATTCCTCTTTACATCACACTCTTACTACACCTTTTATATTCACACTCCATATCCCCCTTTTCCACTCTTCCATTCCTTCTTTTCCACTCTTCCATTCCTTCCCCTTTCTTTCCACCACTCCATTTCCTCGTATTTTTTTTTAAAGCTATATATAATGGCCGTGACCTTTTGATTGTCCCTCCCCTCTCCCCCTCCCTCTCTATTATCCTACCACTCCCGTCCCCCTCACTTCACACCTCTCGTCCCTCTCATTCCTCACACTTTGGGGGGTTAGTGAGTCCTTCAAATATTGCCACGAAACACCACCTATATTGAAGGAGCTTGTTTCGTGGCATAGTCAATAGAAATCAAAAGTCACCACCAACAACAACAAGGGTCGATTCCACAGTCGTATTTGTTTGTTAGCTTCCCAACCAACCACACTTATAAGGCTTCATTATTTTCCAAAAGCTGAGTATCCACATTCACAAAATCTATTAAAACAGGTAGATAATGATGATCACTGTATAGTTTATTCACCAAATTCATTAAATAATTCCCTCATAAGTCATTTACACCGCTAACATTCTTTCGTTTGCGTGCATTACAAACCAATACCAACCACTGTGGAATCAACCCCAAGTCACACGCACACACACACACACACACACACACACACACACACACACACACACACACACACACACACACACACACGATCACAGGACCCTAGCTTCTACTTCCAACTGGTAATATCCACCATGGCCCGGTAATGACATCGCCCCTGGACTCTCAATGTATAGTGAACCGTAACGTAACAAGACACGTACTCCTCCTACTTGACCCCCAGGAGCAGCATTGTCTCATTCACCCATGACCCGGGTTGGTGGGTTGGTTGGTTGGTTGGTGGGTTGGTTGGTTAGTTGGTGGGTTGGTTGGTTAATTGGTTGGTTGGTTCGTACTTGTGCTGACACTACCACTACTCAACCACAGTCATCCACCACTACCACTTCTCTACCACAGTCATCCACCACTACCACTCAACCAACTACCATTTCTACCATGTTACAACCACTATCACCAACACTACTTCACTACTCCTACTCAACCACCTACCATTGTCACCAGTTATATACCACAACTATACCATCACCACCACTACCACTCAAACCAATCTCCTCCACCATTTACACACCACAACGTGACCCCTTCCAATATAATAGTACCACCACTGGCGAGTAAAATATGTGTGTGTGTGTGTGTGAGAGAGAGAGAGAGAGAGAGAGAGAGAGAGAGAGAGAGAGAGAGAGAGAGAGAGAGATTGTATGTGTGTGTGTGATGTGTGTGTGAGAGATTGTATGTGTGTGTGTGTGGTGTGTGTGAGAGAGTATGTGTGTGTGGTGTGTGTGTGAGAGATTGTATGTGTGTGTGTGTGTCAGCGGAAATTGAAGAGGGTTGATGTGACTTGGCGTGTCGGGTCCCTCGCTGCCCGTAATGAGGCTCATAAAGTGGGAGGGCGTGGGAGAACCAGGCCTGTGTGTGTGTGTGTGTAGAAAATAATCATGTGCGGGTGTAGCGTGAATGGGACATGTAAGTGGATAGTGATAGTGGGTCGGGGGGAGAGGTGGGTAGTGGTGACAAGACCAGGCGGGACACATGTGGGAGTGTTGTTAGACGGGGTGGGGATGTGGGGGGGGGGGGCAACACACACACACACACACACACAACAAACACGTGGGGGAGGGGAAGGGGAAGGGGAAGGGACACAGCGGGGGTGAAGCGGTCCCCCCCGACACTGACCTTGAAACACCACTATCGATCCCACCACAACCACCATTATCATCGTCACTTTTTTGTCGCTCTACTTGCCACCTCAGCCCTCCTACAGCCACCCCAGGCAGGAGGCAAGGGCGGGAGCATGTCAAGGTGGGGTCGGGGGTCATTTCAAGATGGGCATCGTAAGGAAGGGAAGGAGACAATATAAGTTTATGTGTAGTGAGGGGGAGGGGCTGTGTTTGTGTGTGTGTTGTTGGGGGTGTTGTTTGCGTGTGCTACTCTATTTGTATTAGGGTGTGTTTTATGTGCTCGTGCGTCCTCTACTTTGTGTGTGTGTGTGTGTGTGTGTTCGCGTGCGTGTATAGAGCATAACGTCCCCATGAGTGAAATATAGGAAGGGGACAGTGAAGGGAGTTTTTTGTCCTTTCTCTTACATACATAAAACTGATTCCTCTCAATAATCTGTAGTACCATTTTGCTTCTCCTCGACAGCCACTTTCATACTACGCAGCATCTCGTACTACGCCTCCAGTTACTCTCTCTCTGTGTGTGTGTGTGTGTGTGTGTGTGTGTGTGTGTACTGTATCGTTGTACTGTTCGTATTCTGCTCTTGTGTTGCCTGTCTACTGTTGCTGTCTTTCCTTTTTCTGCTTCTAATCTTGAGTATTTTACAGGGTTCGAATGTTGTTTGTTGGTATATAGGATTCTTGTTTATTTCTGTATAGCCTACTATAGTCTGCTAATCATTTATATTCTCCTGATTCTCTTTACGTTATCTCCCTTCTCTTGCTCTCCGCCCTTTCCTCTCTCTTTCATTATTCAGTCCTTTCTTTTGTCTCACTTTCACCCATTTCTAACTTTTCTCTCCCTGCTTGTTCTCATTCTGTGCATTGGCCGGCGCCCTTTCCTCTTCCTCACTGTCTCTCCATTCTTTGTGTCCATTCCTGTCTCCATCAACTTTTCCCCCTGCCTCTTGCTATCCAATACCGGTACCCACCCCTTCCCCTTCCCCTCACTTATACTGCAGTGGGCTGACTCACCTCACCCCCACACCTTGATGACGCTATCTCAGTGACTCACACACACACACACACACACACACACACACACACACACACACACACAAAACAAATCTGTTCACATACTCAATGCACATAAATATCCACATACTCATCATCACCATTTTCTTTGTGTATGTATATCATTATATATGTATTTGAATATCTTTACCTATTCTATTTCTTTTAAATGTATGTATATTTTCAGCCTATGGCTGCCCTCATTAATAAACCGTTTATTATTATTATTATTTACACCGAGATACATGTGTATACTACACTACATCTATTCACACACACACACAAAGGGTATTAACAAACAGAGAGACACGTGCATACACATAGTTTACGTGTGTAAGTCAACACACGACACGCTCCTACAGGTTTCTTATCACATCTCCACACGCGCACCCACACACACGCACGCACGCTAATCTTGTGACGCATTCTATTCGATCCACGCTCCTGGTCCAACCCTCCATTATGCATACACACGCTCTTATATAAATATCCATGCATTCATTCATTTTCACACGCATGTATTCACCTTCAAATTATCATCAAATATTGGCAATGCATCTTTTTGTATGTCTTTGTATTTTACACAGAAAGAGCCAAGTGTTTTGTTATATGCAGCTCAAGTATATATAGGCTAATGTAATGTTGTTGGTAAAAATATATATAAACAATATATGTAATGTTATATAGCGTTGCAGTGAGTAGGTAGCGTTGGTATGACTGCTTATAGTTTGATATCTGTACTACTTGTTAAGGGGAGGTTTTCGTTTTGGTAAATTGGATGGATACTGATTCCTCCAATTATTCCAGGAAACAGACGACCTAAATCTTACTAGTAGGTGATTAGTTTCGTGGCATTATTTGGAGAAACGGTAGGCCTTCCAATTCACCAACAATAGAATCTACCTTTAATTAAATAGAGTCGGTAGGGTGCAAATTATTCCTTTATTATTATTATTATTATTATTATTATTATTATTATATATTGTTGTT
Organism: Petrolisthes manimaculis; assembly: GCA_034508575.1. NCBI lineage: Eukaryota > Metazoa > Arthropoda > Malacostraca > Decapoda > Porcellanidae > Petrolisthes > Petrolisthes manimaculis. The sequence goes on along the minus strand of JAWZYT010006980.1, from coordinate 13,424 downwards.
GTTATTATTATTATTACAATTTTTATTATTATTACAATTTTTATTATTATTATTATTATTATTACAATTTTTATTATTGATTCGGTAGGGATACTATATATACATACATACATACAACTACTCTCATTCTTACAAGTTTATATATACATACGAAATTTAATACTCTAATTTTTACAACTGTGTGGTGTAACGCTCGTCCATATACCCTACATGAGCTAATATACACAAGTGCAAAACCGTACACATCTGCGTCAACCAGGCGTATCTGTTGCCAATTATATACCTCCATCAGGCGTATGTTGACAGAACCAAGTTTAGAAGGGGTGAAGGAAGGTAGAGTGAAGGGCGAGAATAGCAATGGGAGGGATGGTGGGGGTTGGGGAATGGTAAGTTAGGAGTAAAGAGAATGGGTGGGTGGGAGTAGAGGCTTGTTATGTGGGGAGTAAAGTGAGGGATGGTGGGGGTTTGGGAATGGTAGATTGAGAATTAAAAAGATAGGAGTGGAAGTTGGGGGTTGTTAGTGGGGAGTAAAGAGAAGGGGTGGGGGTAGAGGCCTGTTAAGTAGGGAGTAAAGAGAAGGGGTGGGTGGGAGTAGGCGCTGGTCGAGTGAGGGAGGAGTAAAGGCGATGTAAAGAAAATAGCAAGTGGTGTGCATGGGAATGATGATGATGATGATGGATAGAATAAACGAGTGGCGAGGAAATCAAACACAAGTGAGAGGATGAAGAGAGGAGGGTGTTACTCTTACCTTTTTTTTTTTGGGGGGGGGCTGGTTTGGTCTCCCCCCCCACCCCCACCCCCACCCCTCTACTCCCCTCCTAAGCACACCCTCTTCCAACAACCAGCACCCTCACTCTCTAATTATATCGGTGCTACTTTCCCCCCCTCCTCCTCCTCCAACTCCCCCTCAACCCCCTCCCTGCCTTTACCACACAGCTTGACCCCCACCCCCCCACCCACCCCCTACCCAGTGAGGAGTGATGGGGACGTGAAAGTTTGTTGAATTTATGTTAAGTTTGAGTGTGTGAAATGGTATGTTAGATTGAGTTTGGTGCTTGCAGGTGTGTTAAATTGGTTGGAGAAATTGGTGTATGTTTGGTGTGTTATTAATAAGTCTGTTTTAGGTGTGCTAGGTTGAGTCACAAGGTAATCAGTTGAGTAGCGTGAGTGACAGTGACAATGGGGAAAGTAAAATATGCATAACTTTACAGAAATTTTGATGGATAATGAATACGACGATGGCCTTGAGTTGAAGAAAAATAATCGTATATGCATAACTTGACAGAATAGTTAGTGAATAATGAATGTGATGGCTGGGGATTATAGTTTCGTCGTCTCGGTTTTTGTTTTGTTATTGATTTGGTTTTGTCTTGTTTTGGTTTAGTTATTGGTTTTGTGTTTTGGTTCAGTTATTGGTTTTGTGTTGTTATTGATTTTGTCTTGTTTTGTTATTGGTTATGGGAGTGACATTATTATCAAGTCATGTGAATGGCTGTGAGTAAGATTTATGTATGTATGTATGTTCTACAATGTTCTATACAAATACAATGATGACCCTGTTGCTTGGAATAGTTTGTGGGAATCAGTTGCTCCAAATTTATCAGAATTCTCAAGAACCGGCCAAGCGAAACGTCTTTACTATTAAGTCTGTCCCATCTTGGTGTTTTTGTCCTACTTATGTCATGTATACAGAGTTAAACTTATCATTAAGGCTGGATTAGTTTAGAATGTCTTTGTGTGAGTGGGAGAGAAAGAGGGCGAGAGAGAGAATGGTGTAATGTGTGTGTGTGTGTGTGTTCAAGAGATAGGTGGTATGGTGTTTTGTGTGTGTTTAAGAGATAAGCCTGCATTGTGTGTGTGTGTGAGTCAGAGAGAGTAAGAAATCGACCGAGAAAGTGTATGGTGTAATTGTGTGTGTGTGTGTGTGTCAGAAAGAGAAATAGTCTGTTGTAATTGTGTGTGGCATAGTATGGTGTAAAGTGTGTGTGTGTGTGTCATAGTATGGTGTAAAGTGTGTGTGTGTGGGGCATAGTATGGTGTAAAGTGTGTGTGTGTGGGGACATAATATGGTGTAAAGTGTGTTTGGGGGCATAGTATGGTGTAAAGTATGTGTGTGTGTGTGTGTGTGTGTTTGCATGTTAGTGACTATTACCTCTACCCCAGACCACATTCCCAACATTCCTTTCAGTTCTGTAACACGCCACCTTAACATTTACACCTCATGCTACTATAACAACACCTATAATTTATACACACATACATACATACCTTCCACCTTTACCTCACGCCACCACACATACAGTCACACACTTCATATCATTTACCTCATGCTGTCTCCACCACATTCTGACTCCACCTCACACCTCTGCCACAACATACTGACAGCATCTAACATCTCTTTCACCACATACTTCATTTGTCACATACCATCTCATACCAGCTACCACATACTCCATTTACCACATACCACCTCATACCAGCTATCACATACACACATTACCACATACCTCATACCAGCAATCACATACCACATACCATCTCATACTGACAACCTCACATCACCTTTCCCACCAAACCTACCAAGATAATTCCTATATATTTCAGTCGTGATATTAATGCACCTTCAACATGCTAACATTATGCTACTCTACTTAACTACAGTATATTCCACACACGATATGTATAATGTAACGAATTGGGGTTTAACTATTCGTATTAATTAATTTCATGCAAAGAAAGTCATTTATCACATGTGTATATATGGGCCCTGCAGCTGCAACACACACACACACACACACACACACACACACACACACACACACACACACACACACACACACACACACACAGCTCTCAGCCCGCCATGCAGAGGGGTGGTGGTGGTGGTGATGACTGGGAGTGTTGACTGGTGGGAGATAGGTAATGATTTATATGATGGAGAATGTCTGGCCTCGGTAAAGTGGTGGTGGATGGCATGAGGTGTATGTGTGTGTGTGTGTGTAAACGATCACATGTGTTTAATATCCGTTAATATGTATGAGTATGCACAATATTATACACCACACCTCGAAAACATGTTGGTGTGAAGTTAGACAGAGTAATGATTAATGATAAACTTACCGGTAACTAGAGGGTTTGAAATATATATAGGATGTGAAGGGAGAGAAAGAGGAGCATGTGAAAGAGTACAAAATTATGAATAAGAAATAAATATCGCCTCTGCTGAATGATCTCTAATATATACTTATTAATATTCTTACTGAAATATGTATTTACTTATAAAATTTAATATACTTACTTATAAATATTTCTACTGTAATATATACTAACTTATAGATATTCTTACTGTAAGATATACTTCCTGATTAATATACTTACTGTAATCCATACTAACTGATAAATATTATTACTGTGATATATACTTATAAATACTGTTACTGTGATATATAATTATAAATATTCTTACTGTGATATATAATTATAAATACTGTTACTGTATAACATGTGGGTGACAGGTGATATAATTATAGATTGAAGGTAACGAGAAGGAATTAATGTAGCGACCAGTACAGTGTAGGTAGTGGTGTGGAGAGATTTAATTTACAGTCACGTTGATTTTAGAAAGGAGCAAGAAACACTTATTTTGATTGAGTCAGGATGGAGAGAACGTGTAGAAAGTAGTTGAAAGGAGAGAGGAGTACTTATTTTGATTGAGATAGGAGAGAGAGAACGTGTAGAAAGTAGTAGAAAGGAGAGAGGAATACTTATTTTGATTGAGATAGCAGAGAGAGAATGTTTAGAAAGTAGTAAGAAAATAGGAAGAAAGGTAAAAGGTATCCATATTGTGTGTGTGTGTGTGTTTGTGGGGGGGTTGGGGTGGGAAGGGGGCGTGGTTGGTAAGGGAAGTGTGGTCATCAGTGAAGTGATTATTACGATACTTAAGCATTAATATTATTACGTTTTGTATGTGGGGTGCAAAATTATGTGAATATGCTTGTCATCTGACCTACACCTGCTTCTCATTAATACCACTTCGCTGGGTGTGTGTGTGTGTGTGTGTGTGTGTGTGTGTGTGTAGAGAGAGAGAGAATGAAGACAGAGGAGAAAAAATACAAGACAGAGAGGAGAAAAATAAACATCCAATTATCCCTTGTTTAGCCTTCCTCTCTTTCTCTCTTACTTTTTCTCCTTATATTTTTTCTGGCATGTGACGAATTGCCCTCCTTAGTGCAGGTTGAGTAGGAGGGGGGGGGGGGAAGGGGAGAGGGACGAATGGGGTGGGTTGAGACGAGAGGGGGTGGGGTTGGGAGGGGAGGGGAGGAAGAGAGAGGGTTAGCATGGAGTAGAATGGGGCTGGGCCAAGTCGATTATTATATTAGTATTAGTATTATTAATAGTAGTAGTAGTAGTAGTAGTAGTAGTAGTAATAATAATAATAATAGTAAATAGTTATACGTTTATAATTTTGTTTGTACGATTTTTTGTAGGCTTATTTTCACTTATGTAGCCTACTGTACTTTTTGGGATTGGGTTTGGGATTTTTACAGTATTATTATTATTGTTATTATTGTTTTTATTATTTTTATTATTATTATAGATATGTGACATTTTATTGTTGGATTTGACTTGCCATATTTATATCAGAGAGAGAGAGAGAGAGAGAGAGAGAGAGAGAGAGAGAGAGAGAGAAAGGGGAAAGATGGAAATAGATGTGTGTGTATTTTTCTCTCCCTCTTCCCCTCAGACCTTTCCTCAAATGGACATGTCAGCCCTCAGTATGACTAGTTGGCAACCCTTCCTCACACTTTCTCTCACTTCCTCTTTACTTCCTTCCTCACACTTTCTCTCACTTCCTCTTTACTTCCTTCCTCACACCTTCTCTTACTTCCTCACACCTTCTCTTACTTCCTCCTTCACACTTTCTCTCACTTCCTCTTTACTTCCTTCCTCACACCTTCTCTTACTTCCTCCTTCACACTTTCTCTTATTTTCTCTTTCCTTCCTCCCTCACACTTTCTCTTACTTCCTCTTTGCTTCCTTCCTCACAATTTATCTTTTTTCTCTTACTTTTTTCCTCACTCATATTTTTTCTTTACTTCTTCACACATTCCCTTACTTCTTCCCTCACTTCCTCCTTCCTTCCCTCCCTCACACTTCTATTTCCTTTCCTCCCTCACACATTCCCTCACTTCCTACTTCCTTCCTTCCCTCACTTCCTCCTTTCCTTCTCCTTCCTTCCCTCCCTCACATATTCCCTTCATCCCTCGCTTCTTGTGTTTACCCCTATTCACTAATTCCCCTCACCCTCCCATCCCTCACCCCCCCAACTCCCCCAACTCCTCCCTCTTGGTCTGCATACTTATTCTCTCCCTACACCTTCCCCCTTTTCCCTGCTTGTGTTTGCCCCCCCCCCCTCTTTTTCTCTCTCTCTCTCTCTCTCTCTCTCTCTCTCTCTCTCTCTCTCTCTCTCTCTCTCTCTCTCTCTCTCTCTCTCTCTCTCTCTCTCTCTCTCTCTCTCTCTCTCTCTCTCTCTCTCTCTCTCTCTCTCTCTCTCTCATTTTCCTGTATCTGTTCTTCCTCTCTTTACTTTTCTTCCGTTTTTTTTTCTTTGTCATCGTTTTTTCACCTTGTTCTTTCTCCTCCCCTCCCCCCCACAAATTATTTTCTCCAGTACTGTATATATCACCACTTTTCCCTTTCCTTCCCTTCTCCATTTTCCCCTCCCTTCCCTTTCCTTCTCCATTTTCCTTTCTCTTCCCTTCTCCATTTTCCCTTCCCTTCCCTTCCCTGTCTGTCTATTTATCACACTTTCTCTTTGCTTGAATGCATTACTCTGCCTTCTTCTTCCTTCCATTTCTCACAGTTCCTTCCTTAACCACTTCAACTGTTTTCTTTGCCTCTCCCCTCCTTCCACATCTCCCCAATTCCTTCTTTACTTTTCCAAACTACATTCTTTGCCTCCTCACCTGCCTACCTTCCTTCCTACCTCCTCACCTACCTACCTTACAACCTTCTCACCTGCCTTCCTTACAACCTTCTCACCTGCCTTCCTTACAACCTTCTCACCTGCCTTCCTACCCACCTGACCGATTCTTTACCTGACACCCTGCCTTCCTGCCTCAAGTCGATGTGTGTGTGTGTTGCCTGAGAGAATAATTTGGTGGCCTTGTCAACATTTCCTCTTCCCCCTCCCCCCTCTCCTTGTCACCGTCTTGCCCTGCCTCCAGCAGTGCCTTACTTGCATTCCATCACCCTTTTGCCTCCCTCACCCTCTTGCATCCCTCCCTCCCTCACCCTCTTGCCTCACTCCCTCACTCCCTCCCTCCCTCACAGCTCTTGCCCTCTCATCTGGTTTGCCGCACCACTGCATCACCTACCTTGCTCCTCTCATTACTCTCCACCTTCTGCCTACTCCACTCTCACCCTCTCCCTAAATTCACCCTAGTTTTCTCCCTCTCCTTTACCATCTTCCTACAACAACACTCACTGCCCTTCTCTTCCTCCTTCCACTATCTACTCCTCCTCCTCCTTCTCTCTCCTCTCTTTTCCTCCTCCTCTTCATCTATCCCTTTCTCCCTCCTTCCTCATCATATATTCTTTTTTCACTGTCCTATTTTCTTGTACACTTTCTCTTCCACTTGTCACACATGAAGAGTAACACAACACAACACAAACATTAATCCTGAACACTTAAGCCTACTATACTACATTACTGTGTCGATGCTCCCTTTTTTAACTCTAGCCTTCCCTTCCTACAAGCCTCTTAACTTGATAAAAAAAAATAGTGAATGAGAAAGGGTAGAAGTAGGAAACGGAAGGAAGGAAGAAGGGTGTTGGAGAGAGGATACATAGTGAACTTGTGAGAAGGGATGTTAGAGAATAGATATTGAATTGGGGGGGAAATAAATCAATAATAACGAAGGATATGAGACAGAGTAGGAAGAATAACAAGGAGGAAATTATAGAGAAGAGTATGTATGTATGAGACTGAAGAGTGAGTAAGGAATGAAAAGGGGAAGAGGAATTAACAAGGACACGAAGGATATGAAACAGTGAAGAAGGAAACTAAGGACATGAGGAGTTTCAGATAGTGAAAGGGAAAAAAACAAAACAATGAAACTAGCAAAAAGATATATATGAGACAGTGAAGATATGATAAGGAATTATAAAGAAGGTTATGAAACACACAGACAGACAGACAGGCAGAGTCGATTAGAACAAAAGCAAGTGGGAAGCCAGACGATATGAAGAGAGAGAGAGAGAGAGAGAGAGAGAGGGGGGGGGGGGATGCAGCCGAGGGGAGTTCAGGTGTATTTAAGGGGAAACTCACTCCTTTATTAGCACACGGAGGGAGAGGTAATGGGGAACGTGGGGGTTGGGCGGGCAGGGTAGGTGGAGGGGGGGAGGAGGGGAGGAAGGCTGTAGAAGATGGGTTATGTTGTACTGTAAGTGGGATGGGATAGAAGAGGAAGAAGGGAGGGGGAATAAGATAGGTAAAGAGAGAATAGAGAACACAGGAAGTAGATAAACAGTTGACAGGTAGAAAGAATGAGATGAGTGGAGGAAAGTTGGAAAGAATGAGGAGGTGGAGGAGAGTAGGAAAGAATGAGGAGGTGAAGGAAAGTAGGAAAGAATGAGGAGGTGGAGGAGAGTAGAAAGAATGAGGAGGTGAAGGAAAGTAGGAAAGAATGAGGAGGTGGAGGAAAGTAGGAAAGAATGAGGAGCTGAAAGAAAGGGTAGAAAGAATGAGGATGAGGAGGTAGAGGAGAGTAGGAAGGAAGGATGAGGTGAAGGAAAGTATTAATGAATGAGGAGGTGGTGGAGGAAGGTTTGTTTACGGTATGGTCAAGTGTGGAGGGAAGAGAGAGGGGATCAGAAGGGAAGTCTGCCGTGTAGCCTAGGACGAGGGGGAGCAACCGTGGTGTGTGTGTGTTGTTTGTGTGTTTTATTATGTACGTGTGTGTGTGTGTGTTTTATTATGTACGTGTGTGTGTGTGTGTGTTTTATTATGTACGTGTGTGTGTTTTATTATGTACGTGTGTGTGTTTTATTATGTACGTGTGTGTGTGTATTTTATTATGTACGTGTGTGTGTTTTATCATGTACGTGTGTGTGTGTGTTTTATCATGTACGTGTGTGTGTGTGTTTTATCATGTACGTGTGTGTATATGTTCGAGCTTGTGTTTTTATCATGTAAGTGTTTGTTCGTGCTTGTGTTTTCATCATATAAGTGTGTGTGTGTGTGTTTGTGCTTGTGTTTTTATCTAAGTGTGTGTGTGAGGGATAGGTTATAAGGGAAGAGCTGATTAGGGAGCAAATTAGTGAGTTCAAGAGAGTGGGTATAAAGAGGTGAGGGAAGAGGTAAAACGAAAAGTGAAAGAGATCATTAAAGAGGTGAGAAAAGTAACCAGGAGGTGAAGGAGATATAATGAGAAGTGAGGAAAGCAAAGAAAAGGTGAAGGAGATAATTATAATGAGAGGTGAGGAGAACAAGCAGAAAGTGTTAAGAATAATGAGAGGTAAAGAGAGCATACTTAAGAGAAATGAGGAGAGCAAGTATGAGGTGAATGAGATAATTATGAGAGGCAAAGGGAACATGAGGTAGTCTAGGAAAACATGTGAAAGTGAGAACAAGTATGAGGTAAAGTAGATAATTAAGAGTGGCAAAGGGAAATGGGGTAGTCTAGGAAAGTATATGAGAAGTGAGGAGAGCAAGTATGAGGTAAAAGAAACACGAGGTAGTCTAGGAAAGTATATGAGAAGTGAGTAAGGTGAACACGAGAGCGCGTCACTTGAAGGGGTAGATAGATGAAAGCAGAAGGCAGGCAGGAAGCGTAAGGGGAAAGGAGGCACCAGTAGGTAGCAATACAAGTAAGGGGAGGTGAATGGTCAGGGAGGGAAGGAAGGAAGGAAGGAGGGGAGGAGGCGTAGGTGGCAGTGGTATGATCGTTGCACCCCTTCCTTTTCCCCCCCCTCCCCCCCCCCCCCCCCAACCACACACCACACCTCTCCTTACCATTTTAACCCCCCCCCCTACTTCCTCCCGTCCCTCCCTCACCCCCATTTCAACTCTTGTCTTGCACTCGCTGGTCGATGGTGACACGGCCTGAGGGGAGTGAGGCCCGCCGAGGGGAAACTGGGGGGGTTAGGGGTGGGGGGGGAAGGAGGAGGGAAGTTTTTCATGGTGGGTTATTGAGGAGGGAGGGACACGAGGAGAGAGAAGGTGGAGGAGGGGGAAACAGGAGGAAGAGGAGGGGGAGAGAGAAGGTGGTGGAGGGGGAAACAGGAGAAGAGGAGGGGGTGGAGGGGAAAGAGGAGAAGATGAAGGAGGGGGAAAGAGAAGAGAAGGAGGGGGAAAGAGAAGAGAAAGAGGAGTAATAGGGTTTTTCGTGGTAGGTTGATGAGGAAGGATTTTTTTTTCTTGGTGGGTTGAGGAGGTAAGAATGTCTTTAATGGTGGGTGGTTGTTGTTGTTGTTGTTGTTGTGGAGGAGGAGAAGGGGTGAGTGAGGTATAGTTGAAGGTTGTATGTCACCCACCTCGCCCCCTTCGTTTTCTGTTTTCCTGCCTCAAACGTGTATTGTCTAACTCTATCGAACCTTCATCAAACATTACTTATATTTGTTACCCATATTCGCTATCATTCTTACTTTCATCACTATCATTCTCACTTTCATCAGTATCATTCTCACTTTCATCAATTATCATTCTCACTTTCATCAATACCATTCTTACTATCATCACTATCATAACTCGTTCTCACTTTCATTACTATCATAGCTATCATTCTCACTTTCATCACTTTCATCCTCACTTTTCTCATCATATAGTTGTCATCCTTCTCTGTTACCACGGACTACTACGACTACTACTCAAATCATCACACAATTCCGTACAAAAATAATATATGTAGATAAAGTTGCACCCACCCTTGTGTCACAATTACTGGCCTAGGGTTCGATTCCAGGCGGGGGTAATTTACTGACACTACTACTACTACTTCAATAATAATAATAACAACAACTACTACTACTACTTCACTACTACTACTACTACTACTTCAACTACTACTACTACTACTACTACTACTTCAACAACTACTACTACTACTTCAACAACAACTACTACTACTACTTCAACAACAACAACAACAATTACTACTTTAACAACTATATTTTCTTTTACACACTACAACAACTACTACTTCCACTACTACTACTACTACTACTACTACTACAACAACTTCTATTACTTCTACTACTGCTATCACCTTCGTCATCTGCACCCATTCTTTCAAGGCCCTATTTCCGCTTCAATCATCACCACCACCACCACCATCTCTATCACTACCATCACAGTCGTATACTATTGCCATCCAACTCTTGTATTATTATGCCCCCCACGCCGTGCCGTTCTGCTCCGCCCCCTCACCTCTCCCTCCCTCTCTCCCTCCCTCCCTCTCCACGAGTAGATTCTGCGACCTCTCTCTCTCTCCTCTATTCTTTCTTCTAATTCACTTTATTTCACCTTCTCTCCGCTTCTCACAACTATCTTTACATGTAGTAATCAAAGCTATACAGTCTGTGATGTTTGACTTTCTTTATATTTGTTATATCCCTCCCACCCCCTCCAATGTGTGGTGTGTGTGTGATTCCAGAAGTAAGTGTGGATGTGACGTACGGTGTGTGGCAGGAAGGTAGGCGGATGTAGAGTGTAGGGGAGCAGTGTGGTGGAGGTAGAGGGGGCGAAAGTGAGTGATGGGGGGTTTTACTGAGTGGGGAATACCCGTGAACAAATCTGCCAGAAGAGGAGGAAGAGGAGAGGCAGCAGCAGGGACTGAGGAGGAGGAGTAGGAAGAAGAGGAGGAGTAGGGGAAGGAGGAGGAGGAGGAGGGAGAGAAGATTGGTAGGGATGAAAAAAATAGGAACAATTAAATAAGAGAGAGAAAAAAATGTCGAGAGGAGGGAAGGAAAGTAAAAAGGGAGAAATGAAAAAACGAGATATGAAACAAGAGAGGGAAAACAAAAATGAGGAGATTGAGAATGAGTGGAGGAGGAGGAGGGTGGAGAAAAGGTCGAGAATGAGAAGAGGGGAGGAGGAAGAGAAGGAGGGTGGAGAGAATGTCGAGAATGAGAAGAGGGAAGGAGGAAGAGAAGGAGGATGGAGAAAAGGTCGAGAATGAGAAGAGGGAAGAGGGGAGAAGTGAAAAGAGAGAATCAAATGGGCAAGACAATGATAGAAGCAGTGAGAGGAAGGAGGGAGGGAAACTGGTTGGGGGTGGGGGTGGATGGGGGTAGTAGGCTGGGACAGAATGGGGGAGGTTTGGAGGAAGTATATACGTAGGTAGAAAAGGGGAATAAAGGGAGATGGAGAAGGGAGAACAATAGAAGATATAGGAGGATAGATTGACTGGGAAAAACGGGAAAAAAGAGAAAAGTTAAAAAAGATAGGATGAGTGAAGGGGGTTGGTGAAAGGAAGATGGAGGGTTACAGAAGGAGAGAGGGTTGGGGAGAAAAGGAGAGAAAGTTAAAGGAGGAAGGAGAGAAAGTTAAGGAAAGAGGGAGGGTTAAAGGTAGGAGGTTGAAGGGAGGCAGGGTTAAGGTAGGAGGAAGGATGAGGTGGATAGGGCAGATGAGTGTTCAGGGGTTTTCCAGGTCCGAGAGACAGACAGACAGACAAACAGCCAGGGAGAACTCCGGGTGGGGGATATAGCTGGACCTCCGCTGACTCAACCACTGTCTCGCTTTCTGTCTGGGACCATTCCTATTATGTTGTCTCGCTTAAGTCCTGTTCTGTCTCGTTTGTTCTCCTGTCTCGCTCACACTCCTGTCATCTCTACTGTCTTACACTCCTGTCTTCTCTGCTGCCTCACTTACCTTCCTGTCATCTCTACTGTCTCACACTCCTGTCATCTCTACTGTCTCACCTTCCTGTCATCTCTGCTGTCTCACCTTCCTGTCATCTCTGCTGTCTCACTTACCCTTCTGTCATCTCTACTGTTTCACACTCCTGTCATCTCTACTGTCTCACTTACCCTTCTGTCATCTCTGCTGGTCTTCAGTTCTCTTACACTTTACTTCCTCCTTGGTAATGATGGTGTATTATGCAATTAACTACAGTACAGTACAATGGTAATTAATACAGGACTACCGTAATTAAGTGATACAAGAGGCCCCTACCCCCCCCCTCCTCGTTGGGATAATTCTTTCTACCAATCTGTCTACCTTATCTCCTGTGCTTCATTCTCCTTTCCTCTCGCATACTTCCAACCAGCTTCCTTGTAAAATACTAATAAAATAAGTTAATATATACAATCTTTCTACCTTCTCTCTTGCCTGTTTCTAAAACGTTTTTTCTTTATAATAAGTTAATATCATATACAATCTTTCTACCTTCTCTCTCGCCTATTTCTAAACATTTGTTCTATATAATAAGTTAATCTAATATACAATCGGTCTACCTTGTCTCTTGTTTCGTCTTTCCTCTCGCCAATTTCTAAAACAGTCACGACGACCCATAATAGGTTGGATATCCAGGCCTTGTTGTTGAAGTTTGGAATTATCAGACATAACCTGTGAACCCATTACAACGCTTAATTAAGGGGGAAGTTTTGTGTTGATAATTCTGGGGCAACTGAATCCTCCAAACTATTCCAAGCAACAGAACACCATTATTTTTGCTCTTCTGGTCCTGTTTCCTGGCATACTTTGGAGGAATCGAGGAGCTCCAATGTAACAAGAGCGAATTATCTGTTTAATCTGTCTAATAGAACACTTAATTACTCAATCTGGCTAATTAAAAACACACTTGTATATTTATTATACTCGTGACTGTACACGTGTAATGGTGCCAAGTCATGTTAGGGTATTGTCGCTAATCAGTACCGTGTATTTACCTAGCTTATTGTCATGTGTTGTTGTTGTTGATGTGTGTTTGTGTGTGTGTATTGGAAAGTTCTCCTCCCGGGTTTGCCTCTGTCGTGGTGGGACTGTTATTTAGTTAAGTGTGTTTGTAGGTTTGTGTGTTTGTAGCCTGACAGGAAACTCATAAACAGATAATTATTATACCCCTTTTATAGGATTGTTTGTTGATTCTACGATGTTGTTGGTTGTGTATATGGGAAATGAATGATGCCTTTATTACTCTGTTTATTTATTGTGTCAGTAGGAAAGGTTGTGTGTGTCCCCTCTGATGAAGGCTTCCATTGGGTATTATCCTGTATTGGTGTGGCTGTTAATTAGGGACTGATGTACTGTTATTTGATACCATTTTCATTCATTGATTTTTTTTTTTTTTTTTTTTTTTTTAGTTTTTTTTTTTTTAGTTCTGATTGGCTTATTTTTTAATTCTGATTGGCTTTTTTTTTTTTTTTTTTTTTTTTCGCATTTTTGTTCTGTTTGGCTATGCTTTTTTTTATGCAACTTT
>JAWZYT010006979.1:0-27500 GCA_034508575.1 Petrolisthes manimaculis | reverse complement strand
CTCTATCCTATTTTATCTTACTTCCACATGTTCTTTCTCCTTTTTTAATCCTTTCTCCCCTGCCTCAAATATATACAGTTTTTAATTTCCTCTTAATATATATTGTAGGTTTATTTCTTTTCCAGCAGAGACCATTTTTAGAAACATTTTTTTAATAGATACCTTTTGAACCACATTTTTCATTTTTGGTAAATCCTCTTTGTTCGTCCTACTTAAGTTCTTTTTTTTTTTCCTTCCCTTTCCGCAGTGTAGGTCAACTAAAGGTTAATTTTTCCCCTCAGCTTCTCTTCCTTCCTTTCCTACTTGTTTATATCTTTCATCTATTTCAGATCTCATTTTCCTTCCCTATTCCTTTCCTACTTCTTTCATTCCTTTGTCTCTTTCCTCTCTATTTTCCACCCTTATTCCTTCCTTCCTCCCTTAATATATTTTCTTCCCTCCCTTCCTATCTTCCTTCCTTCCTTCCGTATTAATTCTGCCCTGTATTTTTTTCTTATACCCTCACTCACTCTCCTCCCTTCTCTCTAACTCGTTTCCCTTCACTCTGACTCTCCTCCCTTCTCACTGACTCGTTTCCCTTCACTCTGACTCGCCTACCCCCCCCCCCCTTCTCACTGACTCGCCTCCCTTCACTCTGACTCGCCTCCCTTCACTCTCACTCATCTCCCTTCACTCTCACTCATCTCCCTTCACTCTGACTCGCCTCCCTTTACTCTAACTCTCCTCCCTTTACTCTAACTCATCTCCTCTGACTCTCACTGATTGTTTCCCACTCTTACTTGCACTTCCTCTCAACTCTCACTCGCTGTATCGTTTGGTGGGAGTATTAATATATGTGACGGCCTTCTCCCCTCCATCCATCCCTCCCTGTCTGTCTCTCTGTCTTCATAATTTTCATCATATAAAGGGGCATTATTGTTATCGCCCTCTTCCGTTCCCCTCCATTTCATTTCCACTCCCTCCCCAAAGCCTGTATCCCCCCCAACGGCCCCAAGCCAGCTCACACATTCTCTCTCTCTCTCTCTCTCTCTCTCTCTCTCTCTCTCTCTCTCTCTCTCTCTGCTATCCTTACCTGCGACTATCACTGGGGAGATATTCATTCTCTACCAGTAACCTTCTAATCAGATCACCCCGTGTGGACCGTAAGGTCTGTTGTGGTCTGTGATTCTATGTAACTCTATGTAACTCTCTCTCTCTCTTTTATTTATATACAATATATCTAAATACGTGTACATTTTCATATTTACTCTGTATAGTATATTTACAAGATGTCGTATCCTTTGTTCTCTGCATTACTTGCCAATGTGAAAACGCTCTGTGAATATTTACTTGTCATTGTGTGATTTTAAAGAGAGAAAGAACAATCTAAGTGAAACAGAATGTGGGGGACCAGACACAGTTTTTCAACTTCTCTAAACTCTCTGTAGCATCAATCATGGAATATCATTCCTGCATGTACACTCGCGATAAGAAATTGTGTCCCGATCCCCTGGCAAAATGAATTTCAAACAGCCTAGCTTTGAAGGTTCGAACAATGGTGTGTCTCCCTACAACACACAGTAGTTCGAATCATCAATGCTCGGATAGTTGCGATTCATCATGCCAAGAGATCAGGACACAATTTCTGACCGCGAGTGTACAGTGCCGGACTAATGTTCTGTCCCACAGCCAGCCACAGTGCGCCAGCCTTCTGAACCACTTCAAGCTCGGACAACGAAGCACCTGATGAAGGCTTTGGTTGTAAACAACAGATGGACATCAGAATGATTCGGGAATTCGAAATTTAATCTGGTGCTTCGTTGTCTGAGCCTGAAGTGGTTCAGAAGGCTGGTCCCCTGTGGCTGACTGAGGGACAAAACATTAGTTCGACACTGAACTGTGTTTAGAATGTGTAATATATTCTTTAGTCTCTGTCAGCATCTATTTTGTCTTGGATCTCATTATCCTGGTATATTTTTCTGTCTATTTATGAATGCCTCTGTCTGTTTGTCTATATACCAGTTAATCTGTTCGTCATAATATCCCTCCGCTTCTATTCTTGACCACTCTGTTCATACCACAATGGCAGTACAGTGTCTGAGGTAACGGGAGGTGGACATACAATTATCCTGTGGTGCTGCAGATGTAGGTAACAGTGTGTTGATAGTGATGGTAGTAGTATAGTGCGATGTATATGGTGAGTGATGATAATAATATACAGTTTGGTTGTGCTGATGGAAGTTCAGTTGGCTGCATAACTCCCTCTCCACCTCTTAAATTTAATCTCTGAAAACTCCACCTTCTGCTCCACCTTATATTCCTGACCTCCATCTCTTGTTCCTAAGCTCTGAAATTAAAAAAATACATGTAATTTCTGTAACAGTGTATTAAGTTTGATTTACTATATAATGCATGAAACTATTATCAATATATGTTATTTAAGCAGTAGAAATGGTCTGCTGCTTCTAAAAGGTTTGAAATTATAGTAATTATTCTTTACGTACCACTATAATTTTTGTTACGAGTAAGGAGATGTGTGGAGGTGCAGGTGAGATATAGAAAAAATGAGGGAATATTATGAGGCGGTGGCGTGTGATGTATTTAGTTGTGTAAAGCAGTAGTGTAATGGTGGTGATGCTGAGTTGTGTAGATAATGCTCCCTGTGTGATGGTTGTACTATGTTGTGGTGTGTGATGTGTTAAAAGTTATGCAGAGCAGTAGTGTAATGGTAATGGTGATGGTGACAATGACGGTGAATGATGGTGAGTGGTTATAACTTTGATGGTGACAGTGATAGTGAATGAGGATAACTTTGACGGTGACTGATGGTGACAGTGACAGTGATGGTGAGTGATGGTGACAGTGATAGTGAGTGATGGTGACAATGATGGTGAGTGATGGTGACAATGATAGTGAGTGATGATGACAGTGATGGTGAGTGATGGGTACCACAGTGGACATTCCAGAAGAGAGAGGCCGATGGTCACTCTCCTCAATGAAGACATATGTCCATTAATTCACACATCCTTGTTTCACACCATGTCCTTTCCCTCTACCACACACACACACACACACACACACACACCATTCATCCGTCTGTTGTTCATTTCGACTCACTCTTCTATTCATTATATTTAATTAACGGTATTGAGGGAGGGAAGGAAGAAAGGGAGTAGGGAAGGTATAATGTATGAATGTGAAGATTGTGATAGAATATAATTATGCAGTATATAGATGTTCTGGTTTAAGGTGTTCGGTCTCCCATTCACACATCAGCTCTTCCCAAACCTTCTCCTGTCACCCACCCTCCTACTCCCTCACAAACCAATCCACTCCCTACCCATTTGTCACTACATCCCACTCACACCCCATCTCTCTCTCTCTCTCTCTCTCTCTCTCTCTCTCTCTCTCTCTCTCTCTCTCTCACACACACACACACACACACACACACACCAGCTTCTCAGTAGTCAATAATCCAGTGAATGCGTTTTTTTCCTTTCCATGCTTTTATTAATCAGTGAGTTTTCAAATGCACGAGATAATATGGAGTAGATTTTTGCTTTGCCACATCCTTGTTTTTAGCAATTACTTGTTAAAATATCATTGAACCTCAAACATGAAATAACCAGGGATATTTGTAAACTCTTACGTGTATAGAGGTACATTAAATATATTACATGCATTGTTGGGGATTGAAAGCATTTTTAGTTAGGCATTTCAGTAGTGCAGTATTTTACAACATGCATTATTTCAGACCTACAGCTTTATGAAATGCAGGCTTTTACGCCGGAAGAGTTCAGAGATTATGATGAAAATCCGCCTGATTTTCAATGAATAATATCACCTCGCTTAACCTTCCTTACTCACAACTACTTCCACCACCAACCACTACAATAATCCACCATCACAACACCACTGTAATTACACCACCACATTCCACTACTATTTTTACATCCACCACCACAACACCATCACTGTCCATTACTTCATAACTCCACTACATCACCATCACCACCACCACCACCACCACCACACCATCACTGTCCATTACTTCATAACTCCACTACATCCGTCACCTAACCATCACTTTATATTCCTCACATCCATTGTTACATCCTCCTCGTATCCCGTGCCACATTATACACTATTTTCGCCCGGTTGGAAAGCGGAACGCTGTCCAGGATATAATCCATTCATGTTACTAATAATGCAATGTAATTTGAAGGCTAATAAGTGGAGTGATGGTATTTCCTATATTTTGACGTTTATGTATTATATTTACCTGTGTGGACGGGTGACTGTGAAGCATGACCCTCTCCATTCAGTGCCAAGGGGAGAGTAGAGGGTAAACGAGTGGAGTGAAGGGACGAGGTGAATGATTGGTAAGGGTAAACGAGTGGAGTGAAGGGACGAGGTGAATGATGGTAGCACAGTACACACATGCAGGTGCTCATAGGGGTAGATATAGTATTCGAGAGTGGTTAGTTGTTGTGGTGTGTGGTGTGGGTGAAATTAGTGGTAGGAAAAATAGTACGATATATTGTAGTTAGTTATAATGGTGTTTGTTTGTTTGTTGGTGGTGCTGAGGGTAGTGGTAGAAATAATGGTGTAGAGTGGTTTGTTATAGTGTTGTGTTAATATGGTGGTGATGGTAGTGGTAGAAATTCTATAGTGATGCAGTGTGGTTCGTTATGGTGATGTTCTTTATTGTATATTGTAGTCGTTGTTGTGATAGGAGTCAAAGTGATGGGTGTCGGTGGGGATTCTAGTATATAGTGAATAGTATTGGTGATATTTGTTCCTTGCTATTGGTTTTTATTGGATACTGATGGTGGTGGTGGTTGTGGTGGTGGTTTTCATTCTGGAGGTGGTGTTGGTGGTGGTTTTGATGGTGGTTGTGATGGTGGGGTGGTGGGGGTGCTGGTGATGGTGGTGTATCGTGAGGATCTTAGCACTTCTTTAGAGTGTTGTTAGTGGTGTAATGAATACTTGTGGTGATCTTTGCTATACAATAACTACATGGTGAAGTGGTACAGATGATGTGTGTTGTAACAGTGTAATGAATAGTTGTGGTGATATAAGTAGTGTGTGTGTGTGTGTGTGTGTGTGTAAATGTGTGAAATAATTAGTAGCAGTAGTAGTAGTAGTAGTAGTAGTATCGTAGTAGAAAGGGTGTGTATAATGTAAAGTTAACTAGGCTTGTGAGTGTAATGGTGAGAGCAGCAGCAGTGGTGGTATAATTAGGGTTTGCTATTGTTCATTGGGTGTGTGTGTTGCTGAATAGGGATAACCATCTATTTCCTAGCTAATAAAGGATTCTATTGTGAACACGTAAAGGCAGGATATTCTGTATTGTGTGGATGTATATATATATATATAGTGTGTGTGTATGTGGGTCTGTGTGTGTGTATCACTGTCCAATTTTAGAAATGGGCGGATAATATGTTTCCGAGACAGACAGACAGAACAGGAGTGAGTTTTGATGGACTGGGCTGTGAAAATATTTTGCTGCATTGAAGGGCATCGCTACGGGATTAATGTCATGTATGTGCTTGTGCTTGTGTGTATGCGCTTGAATAATTGTGTGAGAATATACAACACAGTATATATAACGGTATAGATATTTATTTATCACTCTATCTCGATATAATGGCATGACTGTGTACAGCTCAGTTATTTTATTATGTACCGTTCATAGTTACTGGTGTGTATGTATGTACGGGTGTGTTTCCATGCATCCCGGCTTTATTTTTAACGTATGTGTGTGTTAATGTGCACTTCAATATTGGTTATTGTCCATATTTATGCATGCATTTTTATATCCCGTTTGTTTATTGAAAAGTTTGTAAAATTTATTGTGCATATTGTGTGTGTGTATGTAAAAATGAGTTCGTTCATTTGTGTGGTTTTAGTTGTATGTTCATGAGTATGTTTATCATCAGGCTCTTCCTGTTTAAATATTAGTTCCTCCTAAATCCTTCCTAATATTCCTTCTCTTATCTTGGTAAACTTTCCTTCTCTCCTCTTCAAATCTGCTGACATCCTTTTTACATCATTAAGATTTAATTATATTGGTGTAAAGGTCAGAGTGTATACGTGGTTTTCTAATTGCCTTTAATTCGGTCCCAGAAGAAGTAGACCTTTGAGTGGCTGTAGGTAGGAATATTTAAGGGGGAAGGGAGTACAGTGTTGGTAAATCTGGAGCACCTTGAGTCCTCCAAAATATGCCAGGAAACAAGACCAGGTAAGCATTAACAGTGGTGTCCTGTTGCTTGGAATAGTTTGTAGGAATCAGATGCTTTAGATTTATCAACACTACACTTCCCTCTTAATTAAGGTGGCTGTGATGTAACCAGTAAATACAAGGCTGTCTCCCTCAAGCTGTAATTACTCTCCAAAGCCCAGAACTGCCCAATCAAGTGTGTGGAAGGATTTATAAGCTGTTTCCCTCCTTTAATTATTGCCTACACCTCCACTGGCAATAACCATTATGGGGTCACCCTGGTAAATATAATCATCTGATGTTTGTGTCAGAGTAAAGCAGTCGATTCGAGGTACAGTACAGTACAGTACGTAGGAAAGAGGCTATGAACGTAAGCTAATTAAATGTGTTCATAGACTAATTAGGAAGTATAGAAAGACTAATTATATCGTTCAAAACGCTAAATTGATCGTTCAAATCACTAATTAGACGAATTATGAAGAGTAATTAGATAGTTAATAATGACTAAAGCGTAATTAGATAACTAGTTTAGGTGGAGTGTTTATATGGTCCTGCGGCCTGCCTCCACGACGACAATAATTATGATGGCACCAGTCGCGTAATTTGAACCAGGAGTGTAATTAACTATGCCTATGGTAATTCGGCGAGTGTGTTGGTAATTACAGTGTAGGCACGTTAATGAATGGGGTTGGTGCAGTCCCCATCAAAAGTCCTGCATTCATCAGGTGAATTAAAGTGAGCCATTGAGGTGAATCTTAATGAACTAATAATTTTACAGACACAAACCAGCGGCTTAATTTCTACATAATAATTTTCTAAGCCAAACTTTTCATTGGAAAGTGTTGTAGGACTATTAAATATGACTGTGTAAAAATACGTGATGTGGCTGAAGTTGGTACCGAGCCTGTGGTGCCAATAATGTATAATAATAATTTGATATTGTCGTATAATTATAACTCACACACTTCACTCACTACCTCATTAAAACTCAGGGTCATCCATCTCAACTCAACTCAACTCACAGTGACCTACTTCATCGAAACTCACGCTAGTCTTTCCCGCTGAAATATAGTTACGGTTTATAATGCGCAGCGGAGTACATTGGGTGTATTTATTTTGTTTTATTTTATTTAATATATTTATTTTTTCTGGCAGTAGAGAGAAGGGACATAGGTGATAAATAACTAATTTTAACCATACATCTAACATTACTCTCACTATCATTCTATTCACTCACTATTCCCTCCTTATAAACCCCCTCATCATTTTCATTGTACTGTACCTCCAATGAAATAGAAATACTGCTGTATGATTATGAATGCAGAATATTAACATAGTCCTAACTTGTTCATAGAAAGAAGAAATGTCCATCTACGGGAGTTAAAAAATCCAAGATATATAGTTTTATGAGGAGTAGAAAACTAAGCACAGTTTGAAATGATGTAGGTTTTGAAACGACACAATTTTGAGTCGATGAAGTGTTATAGTCTACGAGCTTAAATGTTGAATATGTAACTTATTGTTGGTCAGCTTTAGGGCAAGTGATTCCTAAAAACTATGCTACAAACAAAAAAAAAAAAAAAAAAAAAAAAACTATATCCTCGTATACTGTTGTACTCTTGTTTTGAGGCACATTTTGAAGAAATCACTTTCCCTCCAATTTATCCGTGACAGATTTCACCGAAAAACGAAGTGACAGAAGAAAAAAAAAGAGATGGTGGGAGTGTGAAAGCTGACACACACACACACACACACATACACGCACACACACACACACACAGATGGTGGGATAGTGAAAGCTGACAAAAAATAAACACAGACACACACATGCACACAGACGAGTACAGTAGACGAGGAAATGAGTCTGGATGTATAATTTCGCGTGCGTAAAAAATTAGACAAGTGAGACAGGCTCGGTACTGTCTTACATAAAACAATGGTGTGACAAGAGCGTAGAAATGTTTTGCGTAACTAGTGATAATAGTTGTTATGTATATGGTGGGAGGATGTGCTGTTGTTGACAAGGGGAGGCTCACGAGTCACGAGGTACAACGATTGGTGGAGAGAGAGAGAGAGAGAGAGAGAGAGAGAGAGAGAGAGAGAGAGAGAGAGATGGTGTTTGACTGGGACATAGTGATAGAAAAAAAAAAATATATATTAAGAACTTTCAAATAGCACCAGTCCTTGTTATATAGAAGATGATAGTATTAAAGATTTTTGGGGAAGAAAATGAAAAGTCAACAAAAAGAATGAGGGAAGAAGAGGAGAAAGTTGTGGAGGAGGAGGAGGAGGAGGAGGAGAAAGAGCAAGAGCAAATGGAAGAGGAAAGAAGAGACAAAAAGTTGGAGACAGAGAATGACACACACACACACACACACACACACAGACAGGCAGGCACGCAGATGTAGAAGTGCTCAACGTATGGTACTGCACCACCACACAGAAATAGGAGCATATAATTATGTTGCCATACACCGAGTCTGTCTACACACACACACACACACACACACACACACACACACGTAGGTTACACTCATCAGTAACTCAATCCGCAGCACATGGTTTTTACATCGTACACACACTTAACATCTGACTTCACCCTTTCTTGTTTCTTAAAGCACTTTTCCACACAAAGATTCTCATTCATTCCGAATATGGCATCAAAATTATACGTAAAATAATTTTAATGACTGATAATCCGAGAATAATCCAGCTCAAAAATACTCTTTTTCCCAGGGTTAATGCACACATATTTAGATATGTTTTATCAACTTTCATAAATTTAAAAAAATCTAAATTTAAATCGGCATTTAAAATTATCATAGAGCTTATATTATTAGACCGAAATATAAAATAAAAGAAATGTGATCGATACATAAATTATATTGGGTACCGTACTAAGCTCGAATTCAATATTTTTTTTTCACTTCCCCGTCGAGTTCTTTCCACTAATGAAAACTGATTGCGACTCCGATAATAATTAAGGAATATCCGGTTTCACAACCGCCCAGAAAATGCAAAGTTTTGGTAATTGAAGGTTAATAATGCCCTTCTTATTTATACTTAGAAAATTATGGATTTCTGGGCTTAATAAAGTTTTAAACTTCTTCAAGTTTTTATAAATATAGGTGCAGCAGTTTTCGAGGGAAAGCTTGCCAAAATATTTGTTGCCCAATTTTCGGCCAAAAGCTCAGGTGCAACTTTTCCTGTTTTAACTGTGTGATGGAGAGTTTTGCACTGACTCATAATCCGATTTCAAAATAATATTCTAGGACAATATTTAAACTGAGAAACATGTCCTTGAAGACTATAGTTTGTCATGCTTAATCATAAAATGTTTGAAATATATTTATATATATTAAACAACAAACACAAAAATGTCACACGCTCACAAAGAATATAAATAAAAGGATTGCATATAAATAACACTTTACCGCCATCCACTCTTCCCTTCTTATGCTCCTTCAAACGCAATGTGTCTACACATTTCGTAAGAATTAAACATTATTCTGAACCTCTCTCACTCACTCCTTTTATTACACGAGTGGGGACACTAAGCTTATTTTTGCCTTCAGCCCACACCTCTCCTATAATTAAGACAAACATGTTTTCTTTCACATGTATTCTCGTATCAAAAGTCTGGTATATTTAATATCTTTGGTAGAGTTTCTGTAATGCATCCTATTAAATGTTTATGTAACTTCAAACACATTCTCTCCCCTGTACATAAATATATTTTGGTACAAATCTGGTGCTCTTTTCTAATTATGTCAACGTTTTATTTCAGGTGAGTGACTGATCGACTGAAGGAAGGAACAAAAATAGGACAATGAGTGAGTTCAATTTACATCGTAAGTTATTTCATAATCTTAAATTGTATCATTGTGTTCTCTGCATAAACTTTGACGTCTCTTTTTTATTTAGTTTTTTTTTTTCATAATTGTCAACACAGGATCGCTTTCACTTGCTGACCACAACACAATATTTACAGTCACCTGGTAATTGATTTTTCCAATTTTGTCTGTGTGTTCGCTCTCTCTTTTTTTTCGGCCCTTCTCGCTGCGCTAAATCTAGTTCGCTCTTTTTATTCGTTGATGGTTCTTTATTCCTCTGTGTACAACTTCAATTAACACATTATCGTTCTGGTAAGTGTGCTTCGCTGGGCTAACCTGCTATAGATATTACCCCTGAGAAAACTCGGACCCGGATTGTCTTTGTCAGATAACAGTTCAGCCCATCATGGTACTCGTTCCACCCCACGTGTGTCCTGTGAATCATGCAGGACTTTTGATCGTGACTGCTCAGCTGAAAACCTCCTACAAAATGATATATTAGAACAATTCGAAGTGATTCATTTTCCTGGAATAAATATGTAAAACCAAAAAACAAACGCACAATGAAAAAAAATTGTATAGTGTGAGATGAATTACTGAGAAGGTCTGTGATTGTCTAATGTGGCGTGCCCTGTTGCCATGACTACGACCTCACTCATCAGCTGACTGGACCAAAACAAACCACCATGGTGATGACAACCGCTCCTCCATCAGATGTGTGGCCTGTGTGTTTGCTTGCCTGCCTGAGAGAGTGTTGTTAGTGTTTGCTTGCCTGCCTGAGAGAGTGTTGTTAGTGTTTGTGTTGCATGTCGGTCTGTAAATGTGTTTGCAGGGTAAACGGTAGAGGTTGTGTGTTTATGCATCACTGAGTGTTATGTAATCCCAGAGAGCAAACGTTTCCTTTGATGAAATGTGGATCATAACGGGCTGCCAGAGGTGTTTCCGTGTGTGTGTGTGTGTGTGTGTGTGTGTGTGGTGCACCAGCATGACCGAGGGACGACCATGTACGTCCTCAACTTATCATCAGGATCATCAGGTGTGTGTGTGTGTGTGTGTGTGTGTGTGTGTGTGTGTGTGTGTGTGTGTGTGTGTGACCCCGTGATACATAGGCAGTGCATAGGTGTGAACTCCAGCATCCCCATTCTCGTCCCATTAACCCTGCCCCGTAGTCAGGTGTTATGAAATAAAATAATGATCTGAAAACCCACTTAATAAGCGTGAGAAGTTTGTTTATATGATTTTTGTTTTAAGCCAGCGTTGCCTTTTCTCTGATCTTTTCCAAAATAGGCACAGATGTTCACATGCAACACAGAATAATGTATGTACAGAGTCCGCGCTCTCCCTGCTCTTGTGTTTATATAAGCACACACACA
This sequence comes from Petrolisthes manimaculis, assembly GCA_034508575.1. Lineage (NCBI taxonomy): Eukaryota > Metazoa > Arthropoda > Malacostraca > Decapoda > Porcellanidae > Petrolisthes > Petrolisthes manimaculis. Next base: position 16,092 of record JAWZYT010006979.1, on the reverse strand, counting down.
CACACACACACACACACACACACACACACACACACACACACACACACACACACACACACACACACACACACACACACACACACACACACACACCAAAAATGTCTAATACACCACTTTCCGAAACAGGAAACACGATTCAGAGTTATATTTTCAAGCTTACAAACGTTCCTCTGAAACTTACTTATGCTCACACACACAAACACACACACACACACACACACTGTGTGTGTGTGTGTGTGTACTTCCTAGCTATACGTGAACTGAAAATGAGGTTATGTAATATATAAAAAATATTTATGGCATTCCTCTCTGTGTGTGTGTGTGTGTGTGTGTGTGTGTCCTCGTGGCTGTAATGTAAATATGGCGTGTGAGTTAGTGAGGGTCAAAGGAAAGGCGACGTGGTTCGTTGGTTGTCTCTTTTCCTTCGCCTTCCTTAGTCTCCTCCTCCTCCTCCTCCTCCTCCTCCTCCTCCTCCTCCTCCTCCTCCTCCTCCTCCTCCTCCTCCTCCTCCTCCTCCTCCTCCTCCTCCTCCAACAATTCTTTCCTCCAACTACTCCTCCAGGTCTCATAACTACTTCTCTTTCTTCGAACTTCTCCTCCTACTCTTATATTTTCTACTCCTTTTTCTTCCCACCTATTCCTCCAGCTCTTATATCTATTTCTCTTTCTTTCAACAACTACTACTCCTTCGGCTCTTTTTTTTTTTTTTTTTTTTTATCGTTATCATAATTCCTCCTTATTCCTTCCTAGGCCTCCTCTGGTTAGTGTATTTGTTGGTGATATGGATGTGATCTTTGTTCTATGTAGTAACAGTAAATAAATATATCTTGTGTAATTGTGTTGTTTGGGCAGAGGTTTTGTGTTCACTGTAGTGTCATGTAGATTTATATTTTCCATGCATATTTTCCTTCCTCGTTTTTCTTTTCATTTTTTTTTTTTTTAGTTTCTATGCGTGAATTATCCTCATTTTCGTTTAAGGGACCAATTATTGAGGACGAATTGGATACAACTGATTCCTAGGAGTAAACTATATCATGGAACAACTTTATTAAACCTTCCTGCCTTAAAGGGAATAAATAGTAGTACAGTGTTGGTAAATTTGGAGCAACTGATTCCTCCACACTATTCCAAGCAACAGAACACCATTATCTTTGCTCCTCTGGTTCTGTTTTCTGGCATACTTTGGAGGAATCAAGACACTCCAATTTAACAAGTATACTCTCCCATTTTTTTTAACCTTCTTTTCATTGCTTGTGTTTCTCCCATTTATTACCTTCTGCAACAATTTCCTCCTCCATTTCCATTTTACATCCCTCATCACCACTACAATAAATCTCCACTATCTCATTTCTCTCTCCTTTAGTCGTCATGTGTCGTAAATCTCATTTCTTATTATCTTGTTTCCCTCTTGTGTGTGTGTGTGTGTGTGTGTGTGTGTTTATTTTTTTTACTATTTTTTATCATTATCCTGTTTCTCTCTTTATCACTTTTTTCGTCATGTGTCGTAAATCTCATTTCTTATTATCCTGTTTCTCTCTTGTGTGTGTGTATATTTTTTTTACTAGTTGTTTTATCATTATCCTGTTTCTCTCTTCATCACTTTTTTCCTGTTCCTTTCATTATGTCGCCTTGTGTTCCCCTCATCTCTTTATTTTCCTCCTTCAATTTCCCTGACTTTCATTATATCTCCTTTTATCTCTCATTTTCCTAGCCACTTCTATTTACCATCATTTTTATCTTCCCTCCTTCCTCCTTTCCTCACCGTTTATTCCATCAACTGTTTATATTTTATACTTTGCTTTTGTCACCTCCTTTCCTTTTATCTCTCCTATTCCCCAGTCTCTCCCCTCCACCACTCCACCTCTCCTTCCCCCCTCCTCTTCTCCTTCCCTCCACCCCTCCTCAATCTCTCCCCTTCTCCCATCTTTCCATCCACCCCTAAGCCCCTCCACCCACCCCTCTTTCCCTTCACTCCACCCCTCCCTAGTCCCTCCCCTTCTCCGCCCCCCTTCTCCACCTCTCCGCCCCCTCCTCCACCTCTCCGCCCCCCTCCTCCACCTCTCCGCCCCCTCTTCCACCTCTCCGCCCCCTCCTCCACCTCTCCTCCACTCCATCCATTGTGTTGTTGTGGTGAAGGATGGATGGAATTATCAGGTGTGGAGTGTAAGGTCATCTACTGTTACGATGACCTTGCCATTCATGAGGCATAGTATGGTTGGCGTATGGGATGATGATGATGAAGGTGATGGTGGTGATGATAATGATGGTGATGGAAGTGATGGTAGTGTGGTAAGTGAATGATGATGATTATGGTGGTGGCTATGGTGGTGATGATAATGATGGTGTTGGTGTTGGTGATGTTCGTGATTGATAATGATAGTATTGATCGTGAATCATATCAGGTGGCGGTTGTAATGATGGTGATAAGAAGTGTGAATGGTAATGGTGTTAATGATTGTGTCAAAATAATCCATCGATTCTAAATTTACCGACCTCAGTTGGATTACACTGGACTAGGAAAATGCTTTGTATGTATGTGTGTCATTATAGAGAGACAACATCACCACAACGCCACTACACACACACACACATACACACACACTAGCGCATTTACTCCCTTCCACTTCACTTCCCCATTCCACTCCCTGTTCTCCCTAACCTCTCTTCCTTAACCCTCATTCGTACAAACATGTAGTATTTCCTTCCTCCTTCCCCCTTATGCATTTTTTCCCTGCCCCTTCCCTTCCTCCATTCATTCTTATCCTTCCTCCCTCCCTCCCCCCTCTCCCCCCCTCTCCCCCACAGCCTTTTGTCTTCCAGTACAGCCTTAGGCCTTTGGGAATAAAAGAGTCGCTTGTTGTGTGTCAATTGGAGTCGACGTAGCACTGTAAACAATGCAACAAAACAGATATAACCCTTATAGTTGTATATGTCTGTATATGTCTGTTTCCTAGCATTGTCTGGAGGAATCAGCAGTAGCCCTCTAATTCGCATCATCCCCCCAATTCTGAAAATAAAAAAATTGTTCTTATGATTGAATAGAGAACCTTCATTCAACCTTGCCATATCCGTCTCCTTTACGATTCAATAGATTTATGCATTAGTAATATTTTAAGATCTGCCACACCCCTTTTCAATCCGCCCTAATCCAGCTTATGAGAGGATTTCATGGTAACAGCTCTCCTTTGTGAGAAATAAATACTATAGAGTTGCATTATCTGAGGAAACACCAACCTCCATCCCCCTCCTATAAGACTAAAAAGGACTCGATCGTGTTGGTGTGTATCTTTATAGGGGTTACATTATATTTTTTTTCCCTTCACTCTTATTTCATTAGTTTATTATCAACATTTATTATCAACATTAGGATAAGAGTTGTAAGAAGTTCACTAGTATATCAAATTATTCGAAACTTCAACTAGACCTGGATACAAATATTGGATTACGAGTGTACTGTACTATATATGACATACATAATTATCAGTTCACAGGGGGTCCGATGCATACCAAATTGAATAAAACATTTGAACAACTGCTAAAGGAGAGCATTATTATTATTATTATTATTTCGGTGGCCTTTGTTTTGTTTATTCCCTTCTCTTCTTCCATTCTTCTCTCCCCTCATCCACATCCCTTTTCTTCCCTCATTTATTCACTTCCCCCCTTCACGCATTTTGTCTGTGCCCTGAGCCATTCCTTCCCTCCCCTTTACTGAGTTGCAGGGGCAGGTTGGATGTGCCCTATCCTCTTCAATTCAACACACACCTTTTCCCTCCAGTCCTCGCTCTTTTCACTCTCTCTCTCTCTCTATCTATCTATCTATCTATCTATCTATCTATCAACCTATCTCCCTATCTCCCACCCCATCTATCTGTATATCTATTTATTTATTTATCTATCTATTTATTTATCTATCTATTTATTTATCTCACTCGTTGCTATCTTTCCCCTCTCTCCTTTCAGTATATTTCCACTTTCTTCACGAGCTTTTTTACTTCCCTCATTCATTATTTCTCCTTCTCTTCCTTTACTACATTTCCTTCTACCCAATACCTCCCACCTCTTGCTTACTATCCATCTCTCTCTCTCTCTCTCTCTCTCTCTCTCTCTCTCTCTCTCTCTCTCTCTCTCTCACCTATCCAATTGTCATCACGTTTCCTATAGCAGTGTAGCCTACAATACAAACACACGACAATAACACAGTGTTCCCCGGGGTTTATTATACAACCTTTCAGCCCTCACTCACTCACCCCTCTATGTCCTTTCAGCCCTCACTCACTCACCCCTCTATGTCCTCTTCCTTTCGTCTCACTCCATATATATATACTGCAACACACCTCTTCTTCTTCACCTATTAGTTTTTCTTTCTTCTCTTCCATTCCCTCCGCTTTCCTTCATTCCCACCGTCATCCCTCTCCATATATATATACCGACCCTTCTCTTTCTCTCCTGTTATTTTCATCTCTTCCCTCTTCTATACATTCCAGCTTCATTCCTCTTACTCCCCTTTCATTCATTTATTCTTCTGCCTTCCTCCGAAATACAGTATTCCGTGGTTTCCTCGTTCCTTGGCCTCATTCATTATCCATCATGTATATATAATACATTTACATAATATCAATACACACACACACACACACACACACACACACACACACACACACATATATATATATATATATATATATATATATATATATATATATATATATATATATATATATATATATATATATATATATATATATATATAAATAATGTGTGTGTGTGTCTTAAGAAAGTTTGTAGCCAAACGCGACTGGTAGAAGAATTGACACTAGGGTCAAATTACCTTTGTCCAAACAATGTTCCGAGAGGAGAACCCCTTGGAGAAAAATACATATGTTAGAGAACTATACCAATATAGAAACAACAGAGCTTGTAGAAAATCTTCTGGATAGTAAACAACTCGCTGTAGGAATATAACCCTAAATAACAAAGACCTCTGTAGAAACATTTCTTTTATAGGCAAAGGACTCCTTGTGGAAAGAATTCTATAGGAAAGGTGCTTCCTGCTGAAATACAAAGACAGCATCAGTGGAAACAAAGAGCACTAAAACACTGTTTTGAGAATTTCTTGAATAGAGTCTAGAAAATATTATTTAAAATGTGTATAAGGAAGTGTCTCAGTTATGTAAATAGCAATTTCGTGTTTTTCTCCATGATAAAAATGAAATAGTAAATGTGAAAAGATTTCAGAATAATATCCCTTGAGTATTTATGTCTATAAATACAAATTTCCGAGAGCAGTATATGTATTCAAGCTTAGAAATAACATATTAATACATTGATATAGTTATCGTTGGTAACACACACATTAATAAAGTCATATATATCATTACACACACACATAATATATATATGATATTATATAGTGGATAATGAAGAGAGAGAGAGAGAGAGAGAGAGAGAGAGAGAGAGAGAGAAAGAGAGAGAGAGGGCGGGGGTCCGGGTAAGAGGAGGGTGATGGAAAGTTATCAAATTAAACTCGGTAACGTGAGATATATCCTTGGAAAATGTTTTGCCTTTTTGATGAATGTGTATAAACATGTTGACGCTCCAGTGATGAAGTATATGAATCCCATCAGCCACGGCACCATAGATTTCTTTTTATGTATAGATATCAATAACTTCTCTATACTCGGATGAATAAAGTCGTCTGGCATTATTGTGGATTCAGTATAATTATAACGTCTCATACGCTACCATCAACCATTCCTTCACCTTTTCGTATCTGTCTGATGTAGATCTATTCCAGTCCGTCCTTTCCAATTATCGAATATCATCTCAACACACACCATCATTACCATTATAAGTCTTTCTCTGTCCACATCTCACTTCAATCTGTCTGCTGCTACAAGTTTTATCCGTCAACATCCTTTTAAAATTCACTCCTTATACTTCTCTCTGATGTAGGATTAGGCTACTACAATTTTTTTCCGTCAAATATAATTATGTATAATCTCGTCCCTTATATATATAAGCCTATACAAAATATGAAAAAGGAGGAGAAATATTTGTTTTGATGTCTGATTATGTGCAGCTTTTATTTTGACTGAAATTAGAGAAAAAGAGAATTTGTGATTTTTTTGTTTTTTATCTCTGATTGTGTGTAGCTTTTACGTTGACTGGAATTAGAAAAGATATTTTTTTTTTTTTTTTTTTTTTTATCTCTGATTGTGTGTAGCTTTTACGTTGACTGGAATTAGAGATGGTAATTTGTGTGTGTGTGTTTTTTCTGATTGTGTGTAGCTTTTACTTTGACTGGAATTAGAGAAGAAGATAATTTGTGTGTGTTTTTTTTATTTCTGATTGTGTGTAGCTTTTATTTTGACTGGAATTAGAGACGATAATTTGTGTGTGTTTTGGTGTTGGTGAGATGCACGTGACACCAAACCCTACATGCAAGTGATAGGTGAAGGTCAAGGTTCAGTTTATGCATGATATTATTATTTTCACTCGGATGGTTTTATTCTATCAGTAAAACACATGATCAAATTTTTGTATTATCAGTGCACCCCATACACGAACCAACCATTTTGACACCTTTTGATAGTGTGTACACCTAAACACACACACACACACACACACACACACACACACACACACACAACCTTCGCCCCCCTCCTTCCCGCCTGGCTAACTCACTCTCACTTTCATTATCTTATTGCACTTTCCCACTTGTTTACGCTCATTATATCTATTATCTATTTTTTTAACATTTTTCCCATTGTTATTATTATTTGTTTGTGTGTCTGTCTGTCTGGTTTTGTTTTTGTTTAGTGTTGTTGAAGTGATTAGAGAGAGAGAAAGTGTGTGTGTGTGTGTGCGCGCGCTGAGTTACATTTATGCTCACGTCACTATCAACCTCATAAAATTCACACACACACACACACACAGCTCAAGGTCACGATAATGAAGGTTCTTCTTGCTGTGTGCTCCGTCAAGCCTACCAACAAACACCTGCACACGTCACACACACACACACACACACACACACACACACACACACACACACACACACACACACACACACACACACCTGCAGGACAATAACATATGCAAAACTGTTTCGATCGTTCTGATAATAATCTCTCCATTCATCCCTCAACTTAATTTGTGTATTGCTATTATGTTCCCTAAACCGTCCCTCTGTTATCATCACCTTTATACACGCAACATGCATCACCTGCCCATTTTCCATGTATACATTTACACCGTCAGGAGTTTTATTATGTATTCATATTTTTTGGGGTCAGAATACCATCAAGTTGGCCAGCTCCGTAAACTTATCCCTTGATGTTTTACCCAGTTTCCCCCTCGCCCGCCCACCGCTATTCTTTTTTGTAAGCACTCGTAAGTTTTCGCTCAAGGGGTCTTAAGGCTTCCGATTTCCGTCCCGCAGATTAAAACCGATAAGACTCACTGATTTTCCTACTTTTTCATCTTTATTTTTATTTTAGAATGAGAATGCTTCGTTATTATATTATATTCATTTGTATTCCAACCTATGCTTATTATTTTCATGATGTAAATTTATCTTGTGGAAATGGCTATTGTGATATACCCGTATACATACTGGTTTATATTCCTCAGTATGTCAGGACTAAGGCCGTGATATGATGTCCGCATATTGTCCTCACCTCGGAAATGAAAATGAGTTCGAAAAGTCAATAATCCGGTCCCATATCGTTCGAGACGCCTAGAAATATAACTTTCGTATAGGAGCATAACCTACGTCACAGTAATGGGGAAAGATAAATAACGGTATAATGTTGTAGTAGAGTTTAGAGTTTTGAGTGAGAAGTGAGTTCCCTGCATGATGTCATAAAGGAAATATAGTGAGTCCCCCGTGCTACAAAGTCCATCAGACAGTAGCAGTAAATATTGGAAAGAGCTGAATACTTTCCAATTGGTGTGTTCCACGAATTAATATCCACTTCTGTACATAGAATCTCTACCAATCCTTCTGCGTAAAACAGAAATAATGAAATGAAAACGAAAAAGTTAATTAAGAGGATCTATGATTTTTCTCTGCAAATAGAACTGCTGATTCATCCATAACACTCCACCAAACAGAATCCCACAGAATAGACGCTGTTTTATGGCACATGTAGAAGGCATCAGTAGTCTCCAATATACGGACAATAGTACAGAACTCTTAATAGGATTTTCGTGCATCCTTGCGTCATCCTGCCTGCGTCATGAACAAAACTGCCTTTCTATATCTGCTTGCCTACCTGCCTGCGTCATCAGCAATCCTGCATGTCTACCTGAATTCCTGCCTGCCTGCCTACATGTCTGTCTGTCGACTTGTGTCATTAACAAGCCTCTGTCTGCCTGCTTCCCTACCTACGTACTTACCTGCATATTTGTTTGTCTGCCTATATATAATCTGCTTGCTTTGCTATCGACTCTACTACCTATCTGATTGTCTCTATACATTTCTGTTTGTATATATGCTTGTCTGCTTACTTGCCTGCTTGTATGTTTATTTGTCTTTCTGCCTGCCTTTTTGCCTGACTGTCTGTCTATCTGTTTGTCTGTTTTCCTGCCTGCCTGCGTGTGGTCCCTCTTTATCCTCTTACACTGTACGTCAGTAACTTACCTACGTCATATAAGTAAATACGTCACCTACTGAACACCGATGACGGAGTAGATTATACACCTGATGTTATGGGTGCCAATGGGTGCGTCAGACACCTTCGTGCACATGTGTGTGTGTGTGTGTGTGTGTGTGTGTGTGTGTGTGTGTGTGTGTGTGTACGGTAAACACTGTTATCTTGGTTCACCTTGCATGTCTCGTCATCACCGTAATCATCATCAACAATAACATCAGCCTTTAATTTACTCCACGGCATCTCTTTCTTTCTCTCTGCCTTTTACGCACACACACACACACACACACACACATACACATACACATACACATACTCATACTCATACATATACATAAATGCGACCCTGACAGATAGTCTTACTCATATATGTAGTACAACACCGTTGTATATAAAACGGTGGATGGGGAAGGAGAAAGTAGAAACAGAGAGAGAGAGAGAGAAAGATGGAGAGGACAACAAGGTGAAGTGAGTTAGAAGGATAGGAAGATAATTATGACCTTGAAGAAACTTTTGTAGAAGTAATAGATAACTTGGAGAGAAGAAAGATGAGTGGAAAGCATTACGAAACAGACAGACAGACAGACAGAGAGGGGGGAGTATTGTATATTTCCAGGGAGAGGAGAATGTAGAGTGTAAGAGAGAAGGGAAGGGAAAGGAAGAGACAGAAAAAGAAAGGAGGTCACGTTAAAACATTATTGTGGACAAATGAAACGGTTTCCCTCCTCTTCCAGATCTCATACAGTTTTCCTCTTTGACGGGTGTCGTCTGATGTGTGTGATGGAGGAATACTTATTACACAAAGATATATGCCAGGAAACGTACTTGTATTTCAGTACACAAGTATCGGATCTGGTTTGTTAGATAGTCCTCCTCCTCCTCCTCCTCCTCCTCCTCCTCTTCTATAATCACAGTGTGATTGTCGTGGACTGTACAAACCTCAGCATCATGTCACGTCACGTCACGTCACACCACGCCTCACTTCGCCTCGCTACCCGCTCTTCCTGTTACAGTTTGCTTTATGGCTCCTTGGAGGCCGCCTGTCTGTCTGTCACTCTGTCTGTCAATCAGTCAGATAGGTGTTCAGAGGGTCAGTAGGTCAGTCAGATTGGAGGATTTTAGGAGGTCAGTCAGTGAGTTAGTCAGTCAGTCATTGTCACATCAAGTCTGTCGTTTTGTTGAGGACTGCTGGTGTGACCTCGTCTACACTCCGAATCATACCAGTAAAATACAGATCACCTAAGACACTCTCCATGTGGCTAGCAAGTGGCTCGTGTGACCAATGTGGTTTGCACAGTTGCCATAATGTGCGAGTTTCACTTCCTGATACCTGTGTGAATGCATGACAACCATTCTGTGACCGTCTCATTTACTTTCCAAAGTCTACTGGATATCTGGTCTGTTTTTAGAGACGATCACTGGATAATTCAGAATGCAATACTTTACTGTGTACTTTATTTCTCGTAGGCTTCGTTCTAAGGTTTTGTAAATTTTTATTGAGTAGGCATCAATAAGTAAATGTCTTACACATCCGTCGTGTCACACACTCTTATAGAATTACTAAAATATGTATTATTTTCGGTAAATTGTCTGACACATACTATGGTGTTGCTTCATGCTACGAAAGGGTAAATCTAGCCTTGAGTCACCAAGTGATTTAACACTTCACATCATTTCCATTTACCATGACAGACACTGTGTTATTTATTGCTTGAGATGTGTTTTGGAATATAAGGCTCGTTATGATACACTATGTAGCATGTCGGTGACCAGTAATCCTAAGGATCCAGAATTTGGAGCAGTATAGCAAATAAAAATTTCTTTGATTTGCCAGTCCCTCTCATAACGATATCCTCAGGAACTGGACACAGCCATTACCTCTCATGCTCTTAATCTCTTCTGATTTCTGGTCGACAAGAGGGTCGTAATTAAGCCTTCCACAATGTTTAGATATGATTAAGTTTGCTTTGTTCTGATTGTATAAGTTTGATTTCTAAATTCCATACTGATAAATAGCAAGGAGTGTAAAAATATGAAGAAGGTTATTAGTATCATTTCACATAAATGAACTGCAGGCTTTAAGAAATTTATATATGCAATGTCCTAAACCAGGAATATATAGAGTTTTAATTTGGGCAAATAAAATCGTTAGTATTTTCCTTTTATGAACCAACAGTCATGTAGTTTACAAAAAAACTAACTACAGATGATATGTGTCCCTGACGTCATGCACAGAGGACACAGTCACCAACAACTTGGGATCAAACCTGAGCACCAAGTTATAATTGGTAGTGCACCCTTGCCACCCTCCTCCCTCCAGGTACACCTCCCTTTCTTCCTGGGACAAGTTAGTGGCGTCAAGATGGCGGCTCTGATAAGCTCTGAGAGTGGAGTTGCACCAGCTGAGGCAGGGTGGGAAGGGGTTGGGCCCAATACTATAGTTCAGACAGAGTAGGGTAGGGGTGAGATACGTCCTAGTTGCCTCGATGTTCAACTCTTGTCTGTCACATACTCACATTTACCTTTGATGTCTGTGGTGGATTCTAAGCAGTGGGATGCAGGGCTGGGAGTTGTGATTAGTTAGGCATGTCTGTTTCATGGTGTGGTGTGGTTGAGTGAGATGACAGAGTGCGGAGTTGGAGGAGTGTGCATGGGTGAGAGAGAGAGAGAGAGAGTAGGAGTGAAAGTTATGAGTAATGAAAATAATGAGGATGAGAGTTTAGTCTGAGAGTGTGGAGAGAGTTAAGATTTATTTATGGGCGAGCTGTGAGTGTAACGAGCTTGGCTGGGGGAGTGTAGTGAGAATCATGGTGAGAGTTGTGGTATGGGCTTGGGTATAATGATGGATGGATGGCAGCTGGGTGTCATAATCAATTTGTGGTGTTTATTATTTATGTATAAAATGTAAGTAACGTATAGTATGTGTGGTGTGGTGTAGTGTAGTGTGGTATTATGATTATTTGGTGTGATGTAGTATTATGCTATATTGTAGAACGTGATGTAGTCTGGTGTAGTGAGGTACAGTGTAATGTAGTGTATAGTTGTAATTTGGATCAGTGTATGAAACTAAGAGCAGTGGGGTCTGATAGTGGTGCGATATATAATGAAGTAAGGTATAGTCAATATATGATGTTGCATACTGTAAAGAATTGGGTGACAAGAGAAGTAAAGGATAAAGAGACTTGCTATAAACAACTGGTGAACTGTTTGGGAAAAGAAGAAATAGATGTTAGAGATCTGGCAGGATGTGGGAGAGAAGGGAAGTATCAGGTTCAGCAGACGAGTGTGTGTGTGTGTGTGTGTGTTTGTGTAGAGGAAAGGCAAGAAAAAGGTATGTAAGTGGATATGGGAGTAGTGGTGGCAGGTAGATTGTGTGGGTTGGAGAGAGAGAGTGAGGGAGGGAGGCAGGTAAGAGAGTAGCGGTGTGAGAGATACAGATATTTGGATAGGAAAGGGAAGGCAAGCGTGTGGGAAGATGAGAAGTAGTCCGGTATGTGGGTATGAAAGAAGAGACAGTAAATGTGAATATAACAGTTGGAAAGTACGTACACATCCAGGGAGGAAAGTCATGTCCATTGCCACCAGTGTAAATAGCTTGGCCTGTGGTATACTGTATGTGTATAATTATCATCATTCATACATAACTTTGAATCATACAGTACTGCGGAAAAGTATGTTTATATTGTGAAAAGTAAACAAAATTTCTACAAACCCGTCATGTGATTAAAGTGACCCTTGGTGTCACTTATAGTCATAGAATGTATTATGTATAGAGAAAGAAAGAGGGAATTGCGTATAGGAAAGAAGGATGCAGGTATGTGGGAAGCAAGGAAAGAAGGAGGCATGCGTGTGGTGAGAGGGAGAAAGAGGGTAAGGAGAGGTCACATTCCTAGCAAGGTGTGCTGGTGACCCTGTGGCTGTGACCCTGCTAACCTCTGACCTCTGTTGCTAGTTGGGTGGCGTCCGGTTTCCGCCGCTACGCGTGATGACTGTGAATGTTATGAGTGTGGGTGTTGACGTGTGGGTGTGTTTATGGGTGTGGGTGTTGACGTGTGGGTGTGTTTATGGGTGTGGGTGTTGACGTGTGGGTGTGTTTATGGGTGTGGGTGTTGACGTGTGGGTGTGTTTATGGGTGTGGGTGTTGACGTATGGGTGTGTTTATGGGTGTGGGTGTTGACGTATGGGTGTGTTTATGGGTGTGGGTGTTGACGTGTGGGTGTGTTTGTAGGTGTATTGGTGTTGACTTATGGGTGGGAATGTCTGTGTTTGGGTGTGTTTATGGGTGGGAATGTTTGTGTTTGGGTGTGTTTACGGGTGTTTGGATGTTGGCATATGGGTGTGGATGTATTTGGGTGTGTTATGGGTGTGTATGTGTTTGCAAATGGATGTGTGGGCGCTGGCATAGGCATGGGTGAGTATAGGTGTTGTCATATGGATACAAAATCATACTCATACTGTTTTCATAGTTATTCTCGGATAGTTTAAGAGTTAATTTTTTGCGTCTTCTTTCGTATTAATTAAGGGATGATTGGATATGGTGTGTGTGTTTGTGTGTGTGTATTAATATATTGTTACCATATTTATTATCACCCAGTATTCACTCCTATATTTCCATATCATTAATTTTCCTTTTGTTATCTTTCTCACATATTTTCGCTTATCTTCACTCTCCCTTCTCTCATTTCCATCACCCTTCCACTTATACTGTAACTCTCTCTCTCTCTCTCTCTCTCTCTCTCTCTCTCTCTCTGCTCTCTCTCTCTCGCCTCTCTCTCTCTCTCTCTCTCTCTCCTCTCTCTCTCTCTCTCTCTCTCTCTCTCTCATCTCTCTCTCTCTCTCTCTCTCTCTCTCTCTCTCTCTCTCTCTCTCTCTCTCTCACTATTTCCAGTACGGCTCAGGCCGGAGGGATTGGAGGGTGGGAGAGAGCCTTCTACTTTTGCTATCCTTACCTACGACTATCCACTGGGGGAGATATTCATTCTCTACCAGTAACCTTCTAATCAGATCACCCCGTGTGGACCGTAAGGTCTGTTGTGGTCTGTGATTCTATGTAACTCTATGTAACTCTCTCTCTCTCTCTCTCTCTCTCTCTCTCTCTCTCTCTCTCTCTCTCTCTCTCTCTCTCTCTCTCTCTCTCTCTCTCTCTCTCTCTCATTACAGTCTTCCTTTCCCTCTGTGACCATATTTCTCATCATATATTCCAGTCCCTCTTTTTCTATTACCTTCTCCCTTTTTCTCTTGTCATATCATCATCGTGTCCCTCTTCTTTATCACCTTTTGTTCTCATCATTCCTTCCCTCTTTCTTCTCTCTCACATCATTTCTTTTTACTTTCCCTGTTCTCTGTTCACACCCATTTACCTCCTCTCTTTACTTCTCATCATTATTCCTATCCTCCTCCTTCTCTTTCATTTTGTTTATCAATGTATAGAGGAAAGGAAAGGGTTTACGGTACAGTAGAAGTAAAAATATGACAGTGATAAAATATTTTGATGTATGTAGAGAAGTGGAAGGAGGTTTGTATAGGGAAGGTGTGGTGAGTGAATATTTAGATTGTAATAGAGTACCGTGTATAGAAGTTATAATGTTTGGTGTAAGTTGGTTCATTTTGCCTCTCACGACCCTTCCTCTCTCTCTCTCTCTCTCTCTCTCTCTGTCACACACACACACACACACACACACAAACTTACACACCTCATTCCCACCTCTCTTCCCTCTTCCTCCTCCTCCCTATCACTTATCTTAACCTTTCATCTTCCCTCTCTTCATTCCCCCTTCCTCCACACTCTTGTCTCATTTCTTCTCTCATTACGGGTGTCCTTCTTGAAGATTAGATCTGTGTTTACTCTCATGGCTCCCCTCATTCCTCATTTCCTTCCTCTCCCCCTCCTTTCATTCCTTCCTCTCCCCCTCCCTTCATTCCTTCCTCTCCCCCTCCCTTCATTCCTTCCTCTCCCCCTCCCTTCATTCCTTCATCTCCCCCTCCCTTCATTCTTTCCTCTCCCCTCCCCTCCCCTCCCCTCCCTCCCTGAAATAGTAACAGGATCTTTTTATGCCGGATATAATAACTGTGTAACGCGACCCTTTGCATGATCAATTATCTATTCCGAAAATGATAGTTTACACCTGTGTAGCGGTTCTGGTTCGCCCCATTTCCACTCTTGTCAATCCTAACTTATGGGTGAAACTAATATCGTCGTAGCTTCTTGGGGGAGTGACTGACTGAAGAGAAAGAAGCAAGACAAAAGGTAGGTTAGTCGGGTCGAGGTGTGAGGGATGGGAAGTTAATAGAGGTCTGGTGTGAGTTAGTAGGGAGGAAAACAGTTTGATTTTGTGGGTGGCAAGGATGAGGTTAAAGAGAGAGAGAAAGAGAAAGAGAAAGAGAGAGAATAGCTAGGTCAGGTGGGTGTCAGAAGAGACAGACAGGAGTGCATGTAACCCATGGGGTAGTGAAGAAAAAGTGAGAGAACGGGTCTGTCTGTCTGGTGGGTGTAAGAGAGAGAAAGAGAGAAAGAATGAGTGATGCGTGTGTGTATGTGTCGAAGGCATATTCATGTTTAAGATTGCAGGGAAGAAGCAGAAAGAGGGTGTACAGCATAGTAGGAAAATTATTCATTTTCCCGTAGTCTCTACAAGGAGTTTGTTCCCCAGTTGTTGCCTTCTTCCCTCAATCAGGCAGGCAGTCAGTCTCGCTGTTGACCTCCATCGAGAAAGTGACAATAGAAAGCTGTGTGTGTGTGCGTGCGTGCGTGCGTTCATCCTATTTTCCTAGCATTATGTATCCACGCCCCACCCCCGGTATGATTCTACCCTCTCCTTAGTGTGTACAGGTACTCGGATTTGTATTCTCTTTCTTATCTTCCTCTAGTTGCTTCCTTATCTTTCTCACTCTTTTGATTCCTGCTTCTTACTCCCTTTCCTTACTCCCTTTTTGGTCTTCCGCTTCTTATCCTTCTCCTTCGCTCTGTCTTCTTGCTCCCTTTCTTAGCACTCTCATCTTACTTTCTCTCTTTGCTTCCTTTCCTTAAAATCTTTCCTAAGTTAGTTAACCCTCCTACCAAACTTTTGTGTCTCCTGGTTTCCTTTCCTTTGGCAGCCAAGGTATTCGAAGGACACAGTAAGTAATAATTGCGGAAGTTGACGTGTCTGGACAGATATTATCCTCGAAATGTTATGTGTGTGTCCCATAGAGTTAATTCCACCTCGCCTATACCACAAAACACACACAAAAAAACAACAATAACAAATGAATAAATAATTAGATAAGTAAATACGATAAAATGAATCAATGTAATTCTTTTGGCTTGCATAATCGATGGTTTGTTCTTATGTTTTTGTGTATATTAGTGTGTGTGTGTGTGTATTTTAGAAGTGAAAGGTCAGAACAGTCCCTCCTTCAATCCTTCCTTCCTTATAACCTACACAACACACCCATA
>JAWZYT010006978.1:30000-55731 GCA_034508575.1 Petrolisthes manimaculis | reverse complement strand
AGGACCTCTATGTTGCGGCGCCTAATATCCATCAATCAATCAATCAACCTAATATTTTCCCTGTTCCTATCAACCCTACCTCCCTTCCTGCCATACACACCTCTCCCGCTTCACCACACCCTCACATTTCCTTGCCTTTTTTCCTATTTCCTTAACATCTTTTCTCTCTTATTTCCAACCACATTTAACTTCTTATAACCTCCTTGTTTTCCTCTCTTTTCCCTCTTGTCTATCTCTCTCTCTCTCCCCTTCATGCAATTACAACTTAACTTTCTTCCCCAGTATTCCCCTCCTCACCTTTTGCTCTCTTTCCTCTCCTATATTTCTTTTCCCCTCAACCCGTTCCCCTCTCATGAATAATTCCCCTCCTTTCCATTTCCTTGCTTCTGTTTTTCCACTGCCCGTGTCATCTTCCCCTCTCGTCCCTCGTGTTGCTCCTGTTCTTCTTTAAGTCTTTCTATCAGATATAATAGTATGTTATTCACTTATATCATTGAAGTAACAAGGCATGACAATAGATTTATTTATACATAAGAAGTACACAAATAAAATATGACACTGACAATTTCTAGGGAGTATTTTTATCACTTTTCAACTCGCGAGATATAAGAAGTATTTTTTTTTTTTTTCTCAGAGTCAATCTTTTGATGGATTTCCAAACAAGTAGATATAAATGACAGTGGGAAAGAGAGCAAGTGTATTTCAGGAGTCGCTTTATACCAGCTTTATACCTTTATAAAGCTTGAATCTTCGAACACTCTCATTCACACACTCTCTCATTCACACACACTCTCGCTCTCATTCACACACACTCGCCTTCGTTACTACTCTCGGGTTCAATAAATAAATTAAATAATCATATAACTGAGACTTTAATCACTAAGTAAGTATGGCATTAAATTCATATCATCATTATGTTGGTGGACTAAAAGAAGATTTCAATTCAGTCTAAACAAATTATTACTCACTTAAATATTAATACACCTATCTCACTCCTGCCTAATTCCTCAAGGTTTTAGTTATATTGTGGGTTATATATATATTTTTTTTTCACCCTATCGGTACTCGTGTGTGTCTATCTAGTCTTCTCTTCCTCCATCTTGAAAATGTTATATAGATTGTGATGGGAAAAATGTGAGTCTATCAGCCCTCTGGTCTCTGTTGGTCTGACTCCATATCTCACTGGGGGGGGGGGGGTCCTGTTGGTTGGGTTGGTGGGGGGGGGGGGTATTAGGAAGGTGGGGGCGTTATCAGTGAAGGTGGTGGAAGGAGTGTGTGTGTGTGTGTGTGTCACTGATAACCAACTCCTCCACTTCGACACAGTATAAAAACATGTGCTGACATCCATCTTGTTGTTGTTGTTGTTGATGCCTTACTCGCTGACATCAATCCTCCTGACGCACTCGCTGACACACACATACACACACACACACACACACACACACACACACACACACACACACACACACACGAATGATAAGGAGTTCATATTTTAAAGCTAGACTGGAGGGATGTTTAATTATCTTTTGAATCATCCGTTTATAGTTTTCCAAGAGTGATGGATAATTGATATGCTCACAATGTCCTTTATCCACCATCACCATCATCACCACTATCACCATCACCACCACCATCACTATCACTACCCCCACTACCACTACCATCACCACTACCTCCACCACCACCACCACCAGCACCACAAAAAATCAAACAACAACAACAACAACACCACAATTATCACCACCACCACCACTACCCATCACCACCAACACCCTCACCACCACGAACATCACCACTCTGCTCTGGAAGGGAGTGATGTGTCGGGGTGGGTGGGGGGGAGGGGGGATATTGGCAGACAACAAGCAGGCAGATAGTCAATACCACAGACATGACCTCCTCCTTACTTACTTATTACCGCTGCTTGCATGTGTGTGTGTGAGAGAGAGAGAGAGAGAGAGAGAGAGAGAGAGAGAGAGAGAGAGAGAGAGAGAGAGAGAGAGAGAGAGGAATCATAATAGAACGAACTACCTCTTTACAATTGCTAAGCTCCCACCCAGCCTTGATCGGTGACTTATACTTAAATGAATTCACCAGTTGTGTTGTGTGTGTCCCAGAATAGAAATGTAAACACGAAACATCTCTCACTATAATGAAAACACACGTCTGGTTGGGAGTCTAAGACGTATAAATTATTGGCAGAACCTCTTGTTGGTGAATGAATTGGAGGGTTACTGTTTCATGGCATAGTTTGGAGGAATCAGTAACTCTTTAAATTTACTGTCAAGTGTGTATCCCCTTATAGGCTGGTGAATCATTAAGTACAGTATGTTAGTAGGTTAGTGAGCCGATGTTAGAAGTGAGTACATACATGAGTAAGCCAGTACGCCAGTCAGTCAGTTAGTTAGTTACACAGGCAGTCAGTTAGTCAGTCAGGTGTCAGTCAGTTAGTCATTCAATCAATCAGTTAGTCAGTCAGTCAGTCAGTCAGTTAGTCATTCAATCAATCAGTCAGTTAGTCAGTTGGTCGGTCAGTCAGTCAGAATACACAGAAACTGGTCTATGCCTAAGGTGGTAAGTAGGGTGTTCTGCCCCCCCCCCCCCTCACTCCTTCCTCATATTTTTACAAGCTGTCACCGAGGAATTATTATGGTGTTGAGTTTAAATGATTTTTTTTCCTATGCAATGTATATGTTACGGACCCTGTGATCGTATTTGAAAATTAGAGGCTTCTGATTCCTCCTGACGATGTCACGAAACAAGCTCCTTCCATATACTGTAGGTGGGTGTGTTTCGTGGCAATATTTGAAGGACTCATTTACCTCCAATTTTCTGACTACATCACAGGGTCCCTTCAGGTGAATTCCGTTATCTCCTTCCTGTTGTGTGAAGTAATGAAGGACTACTACTTCCTCCAAACTTTCCTAAATAAACAGACGAACTTAATAATACTCATTGGTGATTTGTTTCATAGCTTAGTCTGGATGAATCAGTAGCTCTCCAGTTTATCCTCCATCCTATACCCTATTCCAGGATAATACGTACCGGTATGCTCCTATCCCCAGGGAAATTATTATGCGAATTATTATTGATTATGGTGAGCCCTATTCGTTGTAGTGTAAAGAGAAGGTGAGAATATGGAGATTATCAATTTTATATTTATTTACAGCTAAGGAAAATGTACAGGCTCCCTCATAGTACTTCTTGAGCCATATTTTATTTTGTATATAATGCAAGCCTTGACATACACCCAATATTTACATTCATTTTACCGAAGAAAAAAATCTGTAAGTGAGGAAGCTGGTGTATCTTCTCCACCATTTAAAGAAGAAATTGGAGGACAGTTTTGCCTTGCTGATTGAGATTTTCTGTATCTATTTATAATTACTTTTTACGAACAAGACAACTAAATGTTCAGGTTTACCACACCTACATACCAATAATGACTGTTACGTGGAATAATAAGAAAGGGGGAATCACTCTTTCGTATTTAATCAACGAGTGAGTGTAAACTGACACTTCTCTCTTCCTTGGTTTTTCTACTTTACATTATCATCATCATCATCTTTTATACGTCAAGAAAATTGTCAGTTTCATGTTTGTACCACAGTGTGATCAGGTGACAGGCGATGTAAGGAAGCACGCAGCCTTGTTATGCTGCCTGGTTGGTTGGTTGGCTGGCTGGCTGGCTGGCTGACTGGTTGACTAGCTGGTTGGCTGGTGGATGGATGGTATGAGAAAGAGGAGGAGGTGGTGGAGGAGGAGGAGGAGGAAGAGGAGGAGGAAGAAGAGGAAGAGAAGGGTTGGGGGGTAAGAAGCGTTAGATGGACTACTGCCAAGGAACCAACACAAAAGATGGTTGGTGTTTTGGGAGCTCTCTGGCAAGTCATTAGCGTCTCACTGCCTCTCCACCACTTACACTTCCTTATAACTTACACCTTCTTGACTTACACTTTACAACTTGCATTTACATAGTTTGTGTTTTACAGGCTTACTTTCCCAGCTTAAGTCATACACCCAACTCCATGCAGCTTAAGCACCTAACCTTCATCTTCCCAGCTTATTTATAGTTTTCAGATATATTCTTTCCCAGCTTAATGTAGCCACCCCCAACTTTAGCTAAAACCTCGTAATTTGTTTTTTCAAGTTATATTTTCCTGACGAACATTTCCAAGTAAACACATATCTTCTACGTACTCTTTCAAGACTTTTCCCAACCCCTCTAATAAATTACAGTATTCCCTTGCTATATGCTGAATAAATATATATAAAAAATAGTACTATTCTTTTAACAGAGGCTCGGTAAATCCCTTTTAGTCTGTATGGTAATGAAAAACAAGAACCTGGGAAAACATTTGATGGTCATTAAGGGAGAAGTTTTGTGTTGGTAAATCTGAAACAACTGAATCCTCCAAACAATTCCAAGCAACAGAACTTCATTGTTTTTGTTCATCTGGTCCTGTTTCCTGGCATACTTTGGAGGAATCGGAGGCCTCTAACAAACCAAAACAGAGATTCCCCCCTTAATGAGAGACTGAGTGAAAAATAAAGTGGTGGATAAAAGTATTTGTTTATTGTTGTATATGGAGGGTCTACTAAACTGTACATACATACATACATACTATACATACATGCATACTATACATGCATACATACATACATACATACATACATACATACTATACATACATCCTCTCATAGCTATTTCTAAGGTCTATTCACAAGATGGTTTCCCTCACAGCACTCTCATTCACCCACAATTACTCGCCCTCATCCACCCACAATCACACACCCTTATTCACCCACAATCACACACCCTTATTCACCCACAATCACAATCACCCTTATTCACCCACAATCACAATCACCCTCATTAACAACACCTTTATCACACCCTCACAACACCCTCATAACACCCTCATCCCCCTGTGATCTCGCCTCTGTTCTCCTTCCTTTATTACATTCCTACCCTCCTATCACATCACTCATACCACCTGGTCACCTGCTCACCTCACCTCACCTCACCTGTCTAACCACTTATCCTCACCTCACTTCACATCAACTCACTCACTCACCACTCAGCCACTCACCACCCTCTCCCACTGCTCATATCAAGTCACTTAAGAGGGTTGTGTGCGAATTGGAGAGCTATTTCTTACACCTTTATAATATGCTATTGGAAGGCCACTATTTCATCCAAACTATACTACAAAATACACTACGTCATGTACTACAGTAATGCCAATGTTGGATCTGTTGTTTCCTGGCATTAGTTTGGAGGAATCACAGACCTTCTAAGTCATCAAAAAGAGAACATCCTCTTAATTAAAGGTAAAAGTGATAGCAAAAAAACAAACAAAGGTAAGGTAAGGGTGTGAAAATATGGATGAAGAAAAGAATGAAAGCGTGAATAAAATTAATAAAGGAAAGATAAGGGTGTAAAAATAAGGAGGAAGATAAGGATGGAAGTGTGAATAAAGTTAATAAAGATATGATAAGTATGTTAATTTAAGGAAGAAGATAAAGATGAGAGTGTGAATAAAGTTAATAAAGATATGATAAGTATGTTAATTTAAGGAAGAAGATAAAGATGAGAGTGTGAATAAAGTTAATAAAGATATGATAAGTATGTTAATTTAAGGAAGAAGATAAGGATGGAAGTGTGAATAAAGTTAAAGATTAAAGTGTTGGTAAAGACAAAGGTAAGATAAGGGTGAAGTTGAGGTATGAGGACTGTGTTGGTGGCGACTTAAAGCTGAGGCTCACCCACACCACGACCCTCACGAATTTTGGCAAAGGTTGTGATGGAGTGGATGGGATATGATGGTGTGTTTATCTGTGTGTAAATGTTATACACACAAAAATTAAAGGGTGTTGATGTGTGTGAAAATGTTATAGACACAAAAATTAAAGAGTGTTTATGTGTGTATTGTTCCAGACACAAAAATTAGAGTGTGTTTGTGTGTGTATTGTTCCAGACACAAAAATTAGAGTGTGTTTATGTGTGTATTGTTCCAGACACAAAAATTAGAGTGTGTTTATGTGTGTTTAGTTTCAGGCACAAACACATAGATGGTCGTAATGGAATGGAGGGGATATTAAAGTGTGTTTATGTGTGTGCAGTTCCCGACACACACACACACACACACACACACACACACACACACACACACACACACACACACACACATATTCACAGTCATATTACTTGTTACGGGGTTTTCATCAAATATATACTGGGTAACAAGATCAGGAGAAGTATAATCTCTTGATCTCCCTGAGTAAGGTTGGATACGTCAACAACAACAACAACAACAACAACAAAGTCTCGTTCTACACTGTGCTCATTGGGATATTGGTTGTCTAGTTTTCATGTGTGTCTGTTGATCGTTATTGTTATCTTCCCAATGTTGACCGAAGTGTAGCGATTCTTGCCTGTCCTCACTGAAAACTGCAGCCAAGTTTATAGAGCACTGGAGTGAACCTTGCCACGCCTCGGCCATAAAGTCATCAAAAGTCCTGCAAAATAATTCCCTCCTCCGCCAAACTACAATTGTTTTTATTTTGGTATCATGATATACTTTATGAGAAAAGGAGAGAGTTAGGAAAAGCCTTTGTCAGGCAGTGAAGGATAATCTCATTCCCCGACAGTCCAATTTTTTTCTTATTCATTACTAGATCATTATTTGTTGCAATGTGGAGAGCGTTGAGACTAACAATGATTAGTGACGATTATAAATTTAATAGGGTTTAAACCAATAAAATATTATTAAACAAATAAGATCAGAGAAAATAAGAAGAAGTTGATAATTGAAGTAGAATTTCAATCTATCTAGTATTAACAGGAACTTCTCAAGGACTGGTCGACAAAATAGACTGATGTTTTTGGTCTTCTTGTTATCCCATCCTAATCCTTCTTGGGTTTGCTGTGGTCCTGACGTGATCTCTTTGTTTTAGGAGGAGATTCTCTTCTTGAAGGGTTCTTTGGCAGGGGTTGGTGGTGTCCTCGTCCCTTCCTATACGTCTATCCTGGCCACCCACCCCTCACCCACTTCTGTATATCCCTCGACCACTACTCCTCATCTCCACAACACTCTCAAACTCCACTTCATCTTTCCTCCACTATAACCACCACTACTTCCCACCACCACTACTTCCCACCACCACTACTTCCCACCACCACCACTACTTCCCACCACCACCACTACTTCCCACCACCACTACTTCCCACCACCACCACTACTTCCCACCACCACCACTACTACTTCCCACCACCACCACTACTTCCCACTACCACTACTTCCCACCACCAGTACACCCTATTACATCTCTCCATTAACCCACTTAGTACTTTTTTCTGCCCGACTTCTCTAATCTCGTGATCATCCTCCCCCCCACCTCTCTCTTTCTACCAGCCCAGCTTTTCTGACCTCATCGCCCACCTTCCTCTAAAAATTGACCCACCTTTTCTCCATTTCCACTTTTCTTACCTCATCCCCGCCTTCATCTCCCACCTTCCTCTAAATATCGACCCATCTTTTTCTCTATATCCACTTTTCTGACCCCATCCCAGCCTTCCTCTGAAAACAGTTCCCTCTCTTCATTATTTCCACTTTTCTAACCCTATTCCTAAGAATAATAATTCCCTCTCCTCTCTGTTCCAACTTTTCTGACCCCATTTCTACCATCCTCTGAAAATCACTCCCTTTCTTCTCTATTTATGCCTTTCTGAACCCATCACGTCCCATTCCCTAGAAAGGATCAAGTCTATCCTCTTTCTGGTCTCTCTCTCTCTCTCTCTCTCTCTCTCTCTCTCTCTCTCTCTCTCTCTCTCTCTCTCTCTCTCTCTCTTCTCTCTCTCTCTCTCTCTCTCTCTCTCTCTCTCTCTCTCTCTCTCTCTCTCTCTCTCTCTCTCTCTCTCATCCCTAACTAGCCGGACGTAACCTCACCAGTTCCATCTATACCTGCCTCCAGGCCACGGTTCTTATCCACCAACCTAACTTCATAACCTTATTTTGCTACACCCAACCCTATATAATCGTCAACTCAGCATCCTATACCTCTCCCCAACATCAATCTTCATTCCCCACACCCTCTTTCCTTCATCCCACTCCTCCATTCCCACCTCGACCCTTTTCGTTTACTCTCTATCCTCCCTTTCTTCTAATATTTTTTTCCTTCCATCCTAACCCATATTTTCCTTCTCCCTATTCTCTTTTTTCCTTCACCCTAACATTTTTTCCCTCCACCCTGACTATTTTTTTCTTCACCCTAACCATTTTTTCTCCACCCTATCCTTTTCTCCTCCACCCTGACCCTCTTTGCTTCTACCCTAACCCTTCCGTCTGCTCCACATTCCTCTTTCCTTCTCCTAAGCCTCCACCCCAACTCTCATTGCTTCCGCTCCAACCCTTCCCGTCTTTCCCTCCATTACTCATTCCTCCTCCTCACCCTTCTTTCATCCACCTCTGTCTCCTTCCCCCTTCCACCGGTCACTCACCACCCCTTCCCTTCCCCTCCACTTCCCTCTCCTTCCCCATTCTTACAGTCACTTCCCTTTCCCTCCACTCCTCTCTCCATCAATTATTATCTCTCTCCTTCTCCTCCATCACCCTTTATCTTCCTTTTCTTCTGTCACCACTCATTTCCTCTCGCTCTCCTCTTTCCTCCCTCCCCTCCCCCCTTTCCTCTTTCCTCTTTCCTCCTTTCTTCCGTCGCCATCCTCCTTTCCTCGCTCCCCTCCCCCTTTCCTTCCTGTCCCTCAACCCTTTCTTCCATCACCTTCCACCCTTTCCTCCGTCCACCTCCACCCTTTCTTCCATCACCTTCCACCCTTTCCTCCGTCCCCCTCCACCCTTTCCTCCAATCCTCCCCCTTTCCTCCATCCTCCCCTCTTCCTTTTCCTCCATTCCCTTGTGACCTGCCTCGGATGACAAGTTACTCTAGGCAAGACGTATAACAACTCCCTCCCTCCCCAAACTCATTCTCTAGTTTTTACACAAGTGAAGGAAACAGATGTCATAGAAAACTCACACACACACACGGATCAGATAAGGAACATGTTTTGGGAACGTCTAAGATAGCACAAGAGTCCTTCGCTTTGAATTCCAACAAAGTACAGTTGTGAACATATGAAACAGAGGCACTTCAAACCAAGGAAGTTAAACCTCCTTGCTTTAAACAGAGATCAGGACGAAGCCTCAGTACACGACGTCTCATCTAATGTATACCCTTTGCTCATTGAAGGGCCCCGTTTCAGGTGTACTCGTTTCATATGTAACAACTGTGAAGACGCTGGTGGTTGTGGGATGTTGTTAGTTGGGCTTCATTCTTCGTTGCGGAGTCTCAATAACACCGTCAGTATAAGTCAGTATAACACTGTCTGTATAAGTGACAATTACTGATACAATTACTTAAGACACTTATATTACATAACATTACCCATTTACATAACATTACCTACCCACACACCCCAACCCCCACCCACTTCACTATTCCCCTCCACCTGATCCACATCCCAACCCCCACCCACTTCCCTATACTCCTCCACACCCCAACCCCCACTTCACCAAGATCTAGAATATCTTGCTCTTCATTATACTCCTCCACCTGGACATATAATAGGCTGAACTATACTCTCTAAACATTGCTCATTACCTTCCCGGATATGGACTACTTACCTCGGTGTATCAGGCAGTGTTCGTTAGGTTAATGAGGAGACAGATCTAATTTGAGGAGGGATTGTAATAAGATACAGTGATTCGACTGTAATGCCACCCATACGTATATGCTAGGTTAGTTAGTAGGAGGATATACCGAGGCGCCATCTGTACAGGAGAAGCGAAGAAATTAAAGGTAAAAGTGGACTGAATATTGCAAAGGGTTGTGGCTGATCGATTAATAAAGATTGAAAAAGCATGAGAGGCAAATAGAGGGCAAGGAAACAAAAAGATGCATTTGGGTCGGATGGTAGAGGGAGGGTGGGAGGTCTGGGAGGACGAAAGAAAGAAGTGAAAGAATGAGAGCTGCATGTGAGGGAGAGGAGGATGGAAGGAGAGAACACAGGATTGACGGGTGATGGAAGGAAAGAGAGGAAGAAAAGTTGGAAGCTCATGGAAGAGAGGAGAGGAGAAGAGAGGAAAGGAGAGGTGAGGAGAGGAATGAAATTGAAAGCTCATGGACGAGAAGAGAGGAGAGGAGAGGTGAGGAGAGGAGAGGAGAGGGGTGAACTGATGGAGGTGTGTGTGTGTGAGGAATGGAAAAATGTGAGGGATGGAGGGAGAGTCAAGAGAACGAGAAGAAGAGAACGAAGAGAACGAAGAGAACGAAGGAAGACTGGCGTGAGAGGGAGGGTGAGCGAAGATGAAGTTAGTAAAGAAAGGTGGTTTGTAGACTGAATTTGAGATAGATAGACAGACTGACAGACAGATACATAGATAGATAGATAAATACATAGATAGATATAGTGGATTTCAGATAGATAAACACCCCCTCTTTCCCCTTCTCTTCCTTCCTCTCCTCCCCATCCTCCCTCCTCCACCTCTTTCCTCTCCTCCCCATCCTCACTCCTCTTTCCCCTTCTCTTCCTCCCTCCTCCTCCCCTCTTCTCCTCTCCCTTTTTCCCCTCTCTCGACCATCAGAAAAATATCATCAATTGAATAACCAAAGACTGAGTTTGCTACATTTTTATTAATCATTGTTCACTTTAAATCCCTTTCATTGTATATGTGAGATAGGATATGTGAGATAGGATATGTGAGATAGGATATGTGAGATAGGATATATGAGATAGGATATGTGGGATTTGTAGTTATTTTAAGACTAAGGAAGAGTAGAGAGGAGAATGCGTACAAGTGTTAGGGAAGAGTGCGTATATACGAATGGCAGAGAGAGAGAGAGAGAGAAATAGAAATAGAAAGAACTGAGAAAGCGTATAGGGAACTAGCTAAGCGTGTGTATAGGATAGGTGTGAGGCAAGAATGCGTATACGACACAGAGAGAGAGAGAGAGAGAGAGAGAGAGAGAGAGAGAGAGAGTAAGGGTGAGAGTGAGAGAGTGAGGCAGCCAGTGAGAGGAAGGAGTGAGTCAGTTGGTGTTTGGGTGCCGTAGGGGTGTGAGGTGAGGCGCCCTACCCTTAGCTCAGTCAAGTCCTACCCTCACACCGCTCACTCTCACACCGTCTCGTATTTGTGTGTGTGTGTGTCAGCCTCTCTCTCTCTCTCTCTCTCTCTCTCTCTCTCTCTCTCTCTCTCTCTCTCTTATACGTATTCTTGCCTCACGCCTATCCTATACACACTCTTAGCTAGATTCCTATACACTTTCTTAGTTCTCTCTCTCTCTCTCATCTTTTCCAATTCTCATTTATATATATGTTTTCTGGCATACACGCCCTCTTCCACACCAAAAATGTTCTCTTGCAAACACGCCTCTGTCATCACATCTCATACACGCCTTCGCCACCCCCGCTCTCAACCATACCTGTCATTTTTTTTTTCATACGTGCCGTCCCCCACACCTCCATGCCTTCTCTCACCCACCCCCGGCATTTTTACACCTTGCTCTCCCTTTGAAACCCACCCACCCACCCACACACACACACACCCACACCTTCCACCACACACGTTGTTGCTCACCACCACCACCACATTTCACACACACATAAACACACACTCGCACGTATCCTTGTACACACACACTACACATATGCATCCTTGTACACACACAGACACATGCACACGTATCCTTGTACAAACACACACATACGCATGTTGTATCCTTGTACACACACACATATACACACATACATCCTTGTACACACACACACACACACACACATACAAACACATGCCATTCCATCACACCTTGTCCCAACACACCACCACCAACACACGTCCTCAACTTTCCTCACACCTCTCCACAAAATATAGTTCTAAAAGAATTTGGTGCTTCTTCCTTCTATGATGTGCGTTTTCCTGACCCATATAAAATCGTCTGGTGTCATTCCAAACATGCTAATCAAAGACGTAATAATATAATCGAGGGTTGATTGATATATCCTTTTATCTTTGAACATCAGTGGCGCTTTTTCTCCGATTAAATAAGTCGTCGGGTGTTCGTCAGAAGATATAAATGAATAATGAAACAGTCGTCAAATGTTGCAAGGTTAATAATGACCAAGAAAAATGCAACAGAACCCCTTGCACACAATGTAATAAACTAGAATCTATATTACCAATAACATTTTCACGGTGTTAGCTTGATGGAACATTTTGACTTGCTCCAACACTGTGACCATGATATATATGATATTTATTGTATTAACTTTTTGTAACATGTTTGCTGGCTTGCTCCAACACAAGTGACAATGATATATGATTTTGTTTTGTTTATTATTAATTAACAGAAACAGTTGATTAATTAAAAGAGAAGTTTCCTCTGGGTTACAAACTCAGCGTCACGAGAACCAACATTAGAACAAGTGAAGTCTGTCACGGAATGTTTGTCGTCTTGTCTCCGGCTTGACGTGCACATAAACCCAGACTGAAATACCGTAGACTCTGCCAACTATACACGAAGCCAAGCAAAGCACAGTGGTCCTCGTGTGTGCCTGTGTGGGTGTTTTTTTGTGTGTTTGTTTGAGTGAGTGTGTGTTCTTTCGTTTGTTTATGTGTATACTTGTGTGAGAGTGTGTGTGTGTAGCATAGCAGAGTGATTCCCGTGTGTGTATATTTTTTTCAATTGAGCGAGCGTGTGTGTATACAGAAGTGACGTGACAGGTGACAGGCGTGTGTGTGTTTAGTGTGAATGATGTGGCCCTGGTGTGACTGAATGCAGGGTGTGGTTAAAGTTGGGATGTTGGTGAGGCTCCATCCTGTGGGAAGATTGGGTTGGGGCCTTGAGTGTTCCAGAGTGATAGGGGCCTGAGCTGGAATAAAGAAGTGGGTGTGTTCTTGGATTAGTGGGTGAGGAAGAAGCGTGGGATCGAAGCCTGTGTTAAATTGAGTACGTGAGTCTGTAAGGCTTGTGTTAAAACGAAGGTAGAACTATCTGAAGCCTCTCTTAGCACAAGGGGCACGTTAATGTAAGATTGGTATTGACGATTTGTTTATATAGAAGAGAGGTTTAGAATAAGGTTGTGAGTGAGAGTGAGGACAATAGTATGAAAGAGATTTAGAAATAGAATATAAGTGAAAGATAGTCCAAGGACAGGAGTGAGGTTTGAGTACAAGGGTGAGAGCAAGAGTGAAGAAGAGAAAGATGTGAGTGAGAATTAGCATGTAAATGGATATATAAACGAGACGTGAGATCAACTAACTAACTAACTAACTAACTGTACGTCTTGGGGCAGTTCTCAATCATCTTGCTATTCTCGCGTTGCCCACCTACCACTACAACCCCCACCACCACCTACCACCACCACTACAACCACCACTACAACCACCTACCACCCCCACCAGCACCAGTACCACCCACAACAACAACCACTACAACCACAACATGCCCTACCACTCGGCTGTCCTCTGTGTGGTAAGTTGAAATATAACCGTGTGTGTTTGTCCGCCCAGCTGTCCTCTTTACGTAAGGACAATTTAATACAATAAGCCTTGAGATACCGACACTAGCACGTTATGGCTCTACATATGAAAACTATAGATGGGTTTCAGTTCAGACCGAGAAAGAGAAATCTAAGCAAATACATAGACACTCCAAACCAAACACAGTCCAAACCAAACACAGTCCAGCAAAACAAATCCATCACAATCCAAGCAAAAACACAATCCGAACACAATCCAGAGCCAAAAGATTCGTAGTGTAGAGGAAAGTGTTCCTAAACGATATATTGGCACACAAACTCTTTCCAATATTGAACTTACGTCAGTGAAGTTGAAGGTTGTTTGCTTCCCCCCCTCCCCCCCCCCCCTCCAGCTCAGTAAGTCAGTCGGTAAGTCAGTCAGTCAGTCAGTCAGTTGGGTAGTCTACGGCAACCAGTCAGTCAGTCAGTTGGGTAGTCTACAGCAACCAGTCAGTCAGTCAGTCAGTTAGGTAGTCTACGGCAACCAGTCAGTCAGTCAGTCAGTTAGGTAGTCTACGGCAACCAGTCAGTCAGTTAGACAGGTCAATTCGAGATGACAAATCACATTGAGTTTGAAGAAGGACAAATCGTAGTATTATGATGTGTCTTATTTTTAAATAGAATACCTTTACGTTTTTACTTTTAATCTCTTTTTTTACTTACGATAACTTGTTAATTAAAGCCTTCGCAGGTTCTAGACAATATATACAAACTCTTCAACTTAGGTGTAAATACATTTTTCTTACTGTATATTGGAGCGCCTTTATATCTACAAAGTATTCCAAGAAACAGAACCAAATTAACTAACAAAAGTAATAGTGTCCTGCAGCTTGAAATAGTTTGGAGGATTCAGTTTGCTCCAAATCTACCAACACTGTACTACCCATGTAAGATAGAGAAAACAAATATGGGAGAGAGAGAGAGAGAGAGAGAGAGAGAGAGAGAGAGAGACAGACAGACAGACAGACAGAGAGTTAACATCAAACCAGACCCGCAAGAAGAAAAAATAAATAAATAAACAAAAAAAACAAGCAAGATGTGAATGTGACGTCCTATAAAATATACAACCACTCTGCCTGCCTCATCTTCGGTAAAAAAAATGTCCTTGTGTGGTGGCTGCCGGACATACAATATAACCTGTGGTCTGAGACGCTCCCTGGCTCACCAATACCCAGCTTTAGTCATTGTGTCCAGTTTCCATCACGGCCAGTTGGAGGAAAATTGAAGTAGGAAGAGGTCTTGTTCGAGGGAAAAGTTTATTGTGCGTTCGTTTGCCTTTGATACCCTATAAAATGCATATCATATTTTTGTGGTTGATGCATGTTTCTGTGCTTGTTTGCTTGTGTGTGTGTGTGTGAGAGAGAGAGAGAGAGAGAGAGAGAGAGAGAGAGAGAGAGAGAGAGAGAGAGAGAATACAACACAATACACTGAGGATGGCAACATATAAAGGATATTCAGACAACACAAAGACTAGAGAGGAAAGGGGTATTAACAAGTGCATTTATTGTAGGAGGGGGTAATCTCTTGTCAGTATACAACAATTGGAGGGGGGGGGGGCTGCTGATTCCTCCTCCTAATAATGCTACGAAACCTCAGATCTCCAACGGCGGTGATGGTCTGTTTCCTGACATTGTTTGGAGGCATCAGAAGCATTTAAGGGACCCTGTGATGTAGTAAGAAAATTGGAGGTAAACGAGTCCATCAATTATTGCCACGAAACACACCCACCTACAGTATATGGATGGGGCTTGTTTCGTGGCATAGTCAGGAGGAATCAAAGGCCTCCAGTTCTCATACACGATCACAGGGTCCTTAATTAATAGTTCCTTAATAGGTGTTATCTTGTTGGAGTAGCGGAGGGCTATTCATACAAGCTGTAACTCTGTAAGGACACACACTCTCACACGCACATACAATAAACTTACACTTACATACATATTATCTCTCTCTCTCTCTCTCTCTCTCTCTCTCTCTCTACACACACACACACACGCACGCACGCACAAAAGAAAAAACACACATACACATATATATATATATATATCCTCACATAAGCATAAATATCCTCACACACAAACATATACACACACATAAACACACACACACACACACACACACACACAGTCCACCACTATCTGTGTTGCCCCCCCAGAGTACAGAGGTAAAGACATTGGACCAGTGGTAATCCCTCTTACAACAAGGGATCAACTCTCTCCATTCCAGTGCAACAAAGAACTTACTACAACTTTAAAATGCCTCGTTAAGATGGGATTTTCTTTTTGGTAAATTGGAGTGTCTTGATTCCTCCAAAGTATGTCAGGAAACAGGACCAGATGAACAAAAATAATGGTGTTTTATTGCTTCAAATACTTTGGAGGATTCAGTTGCTCCAGATTTACCAAGACGGGGTTCTCTGTTTGATAAATTGGAGGGCTACTGATTCCTCCTAACTCCTCCAGGAAACAAATCACCTCAAGTGTTACTAATAGGAAATCTGTTGTTTCATGTCCTAGTTTGGAGGAATCAGAGGCCTTCCAATTCACCAAATAGAAAATCCTCCCCTTGAAAAAATACCACGTTAATTTTGAGAGGAGATTTTTTTCTTGGTGAATTGGAAGGTCTCTGGTTCCTGCAAATTATGCCATGGAACAGAAATGTAACAGATCCCCTAGCAGTACCATTGAGGGCGTCTTTTTTCTGGTACAGGTAGGAGGAATCAGTAGTCCTCCAATTTACCCACAAGAGAATCTCCCTTTAATTAAGAGAGGAGTGTTGAGCTCTGTTAAGATTAAGATATGTATGGGAATTTTTTATGTTGTGTGTGTGTGTGTGTGTGTGTGTGTGTGTGTGTGTGTATGTGTGTGTGTGTGTGTGTGTGTGTGTGTGTGTTTCTTTTCTTTTTTTTTTTTGCTGCTAGTATATAATATTGCTGTTGTTTATATTCCTTTCAGTTGTCCTTCCCTCTATAGACTGTAGACCAGAAATCCCACAAGGCTAGCTGTCATTCTGTTGTCTCTTCTTCAACCCTCCATGGAATATCTATGTAAAATTATAATTACTTTACATAATTATCCCGGTGACTGAAGTATCTTGTCTTTTGTTTTTCATTTTACCAGAATATAACACTGAGTGATATTACCTTATAATTATACAGTTTTGTAAGCATTCCAGTGTTTGTAAGTGGCAGATAAGTACTAGTTAAGTAAGTATTCGAGGGAATTCGCCTTGGGTTACATTACAAGATCCGAAAAAGACTAGAAATAAAACAAAAATGCGTGACCCGGTATACAATTTCGCCAGATATGATAAAAAAAAAGCAAAAAAATAAAATAAGATAAAAATGGGATATGATGTAATTTTACAGGAGATGATACGAGAAGTAAAGTAAGCAGATGATCCTCCTTTGTTCCCTCCTCCTGCTCCTCTTCAACCCGACCCCATCTTACCCAGGCGTCGACATCAGGATGCTCTAGTAATTAATAGAATAGAGGGATTATCCGGTGCTCTTTTAATGATATCTTTTATGGTTCTCAGATCTACAGGGGTGAGGTGGCTAGCTGGGCTTAAGAGAGAGAGAGAGAGAGAGAGAGAGAGAGAGAGAGAGAGAGAGAGAGAGAGAGAGAGAGAGAGAGTGGAGAGAGAGATATAGAAAGGGAAAGGATTAACAGATGGGTGAGTAAAACTGATCAGAGAGAGAGAAAGAGAGAGAGAGAGAGGATGAAGATTATGAGAGTGAGTAAGAGAGAAATAAGAGGGGATGGACTAAGGTCATGAGAGGGTGAGACAGAGAGACAAATAGAAAAAGAAAAAAAAAACATTGATTAAACAAAAAACAGACACAAAATGAAACACACACAGTCACACATTCAACCGGACAGAGACACACAGGTAATCGAATATGTAGACAGAGAGACAGACAGAAAAAGTAACTGATAGACAGGCAGATAGATAGACAGACATGCCATCAGTAAGAAAAAACATACATACAGAAGAAAGAAAGACACAGACAGACATCCTTCTACCACCTAAACGACCACCACAATTACCACTACCAATACCAACACCACCACCACTACCACCACTACTACCAACACCACCACCACAACCACAACCCTTCTACATCCAACACAACCACAACTACCACCCTTATCACTACAACCACCACCACTACCACTACCACAACTACCAACACCATCACCCTTACCACCAACCCATCTACCTCCAAAACGACCACAACTACCACACCACCACTACCACCAACATCACCATCACTACCACTACCACTACCACCACAATAACCACCACAATAACCACCAATACCACCATCACTAAGACATAATATTGGAGAGAGTCTGAAGTCCTCAAAATAATCCCCAGACAATTTGATTTTTTACCCATTTAGTATAGTCAGGAACTCACCTTTAGTCCCCTTAATCTCATTGCCTACTACGGTACTTCCTGAAACTCTGATGGGTGAGGTTTGTGACGTGTTTGACTTTGCTACCAACCTCTTGCCTTAATTCTCGTAAACATGGGATCGGTCACTCGCACATTTCCACTCCTGTTTACTTTCATGATATTCTAACTTTTAACTTGAGGTGTGTTTGTGTGTGTGTATGTTTGTGTGTGTGTGTGTGTGTGTGTGTGTGTGTGTGTGTGTGTGTGTGTGTGTGTGTGTGTGTGTGTGTGTGTGTGTGTGTACATTTCACTATTTCACTCTTCGGCTTTCATTACTTTTCTTTGTGTCTCCAAAATTAATCTGTTTCGTTTTTGTTCGCGGTTCCTTTCATTAATTTTGTTCTCTTTCTCTCTCTACCACCGTCTCTCCAAATCTGTTCTCTTTTCGTTCGCGGTTCCCTCATAATAGTCAAAGTCGATTTCCCCTCTCCTCCCAGACGCCCTTGTTATCTTCCCCTCGTGCCTACATCACTCGTCATCACCATTGTCCATATCTCTCTCTCTCTCTCTCTCTCTCTCTCTCTCTCTCTCTCTCTCTCTCTCTTTATATATATATATTTACACCATACTTTCATATTCTACATTACATATCATGCTGCATTATTTTTTTATTATTTTATTCATCACCCTTCCATCTGTATCCCTTCCTAACTCCTATCTTCCTAAGCATATATTCATTTAATTGTTTGCATAATTATTTCCCTCTTTGCTTGCTTGCTTGATCTCTTCCAGTTTATCATTCCTTCAGGGTTGGAAAGTATTGACATTATTGCCTATATATAGCATTCTGAAAGTCTCATACTAACACTGCAGTTATGGAGTCAATGATGTGTTGTTGCAGATGTCGTAACTCTTCAGTGTCTCATAATTATAGTTTTTCATGTATTGATGGAAACGAAGGAGTGAAGGAAAAAGTACTTCTTCATTTTGCAAGACAACATTATGTACTGCTGAGAAAATAGAAGCTGAATTATGGTACACTAAGAATTATTTTTACATAACGCTAACGTATATAAAATTAATAACACTTCTCTTTTAACACAGGTCAACTAGATCGCTTAATCTGTATAGTAATGAATAAAAGAAGTCTGGGATAACATTAGGTGATCTGGAACAAGAAACCGAGTGGAAAATGAAGTAGAAAAATACGAGAATATGTAATTGCTACTTAAGGGAGATTTTTTTTTTTTTTTTTTGAGTGGGGGAATTAATCTAGAGCAATTGATTCCTCCAAACTATTCCAAGCAACAGAACACTATTAATTTTGTTCATCTGGTCCTGTTTCCTGGCATACTCTGGAGGAATCAAGGCACTCCGATGTAACAAAAAATAATTATTTTCCCCTTAAAGAGTCTACTGTCTATTGTTAGATCTATGGGACTATTCATTCCCAAGCGTGTGGAAATTCTTCTGGTCTGGTTACCAATATCGACCTTTTGAAAGTTTTATCCGGCCTGTCAGTCACTCACTCAGTCAGTCAGTCAGTCAATGGATTCGCTCTCCCCTTTCATTTAGTCTCCTCCTACCTTTACTCTTTTTTTTTTCGATTAACTCTCCTAGCCTCGCCTCGCCTCGCCTCGCCTCGCCTCTTCACTCTACAGTCTTCAGTGCACCCATTCCGTTCTCTTCTTTCTCCTTTTCCTCCTCCTTTCTCCTTCTCCTTCTCCTTCTTCTTTCTCCTTCTCCTCCTCCTTTTTCCTTCTTCTCTTCCTTTCTCCTTCTCCTCCTCCTTTCTCCTTCTTCTCCTCCTTTCTCCTTCCGTTCCTTTCTCCTTCTCCTCCTCCTTTCTCCTTCTCCTCCTCCTTTCTCCTTTTTCTCCTCCTTTTTCCTTCTTCTCTTCCCTTCTCCTTCTCCTCCTCCTTTCTCCTTCTTTTCCTTTCTCCTTCTCCTCCTCCTTTCTCCTTCTCCTCCTCCTTTCTCCTTCTTCTCTTCCTTTCATACACTGCCTTTATTCACTATCACATTTCATCTCTCTTTACCCCTTATCTTCACCCCTTCATGCACTATCTAATTCACTTAACTTTTCTCCTAAGATACGATAATGATATTGCGAGTGTCTGTACATTGGTAGAAGCATCGATAATGAGTAGTGGTGGTGTTAATGGTGTTAGTAGTGGTGTTAGTAGTGGTGGTGGTGGTGTTGTTAGTGGTGGTGTTGGTGGTGGTGAGATTGGTGGTGGGGGTGATGGAGGGGGACAAGTCGGAATGCAGGGGTTTGACAGGGCCAAGGCAGTGAGTCAGACGATGTGGGTGAGAAGGTGACAGGCTTTGAGGGATTTCAGAAATGTGTGTGTGTGTGTGTGTGTGTGTGTGTGTGTGTGTTTGTTTGTGTGTGTGTGTGTGTGTGTGTGTGTGTGTGTGTGTGTGTGTGTGTGTGTGTGTGTGTGTGTGTGTGTGTGTGTGTGTGTGTGTGTGTTGACAAGGGAAGGTGCCAAGAGTGACCAAATGTGTATGTTTGGTGAAGTTCAACTTCAAAGGTGAATGTGTGTGTGTGTGTGTGAGTTTAAGTGTGAGTTTACATAAATGCGCGCGCGCGTGTGTGTGTGCGTGTGTGTGTGCGTTTAAGTGCGAGTTTGTATAAATGCGTGTGTGCGTGCATGTGTCCTAATATGTGTGTATTATGCTTATGTATATACGAGTGAATGTGCTTGAATAAGGAGGAGGAGGAGGAGGAGGAGGAGGAGGAGGAGGTGGAGGAGGAAGGCAAGGAGGATTCTGAGTGAGAATAAGGTGTTGTGAAATGTACCGCGACGTGTGTGAGGAAATGAAAAGATAGAGAGAGACATACCGTAAATAGGGTGAGAATGGAGGAGGAATAATGAGTAGTGATGAGAGATGAGGGAGAGAGAGGAAGAGATAAGATAGGAACAGAGAGTTGAGAGAGACTGATGATGAGAGAGATAAGGGAACATGAAAGGAGAGTAAGAGAGATAATGAAAGATAGGTACAGGGAGGTGAGGGAGAGTGGTGAGGGATGAGTGACAATGAGAGATGAGGGAGAGTAAGATGAGGGGATGGGGGAAGATGAGGGATAGTTATTTTTATACTTGACTTAAATAAGGTGAGGAATGAATGAGAGAAAACTGCTCAATGTTAACTTCCTTGAAATAAAATGAACAATATAAGTCCAAATTCGTTTCCAATTTCATTTGAGATGCCTAAACACATTAATATTATTGATTCACTTTTGAGGATGTATAATTCGTGAAGGGGAATAGTGAGGAAAAGTAGGAAAGTAGAGAATTGATTAGAATTTTAAGATTTGGTAAGTAGGTTGCAAGATGGGTGAGAAATATAATGTGAAATATAATGCTAAATAGAACAGAGAGAGAGAGAGAGAGAGAGAGAGAGAGAGAGAGAGAGAGAGAGAGAGAGAGAGAGAGAGAGAGAGAGAGAGATAAGAAGGTTGTGAGACGGAAGTGTGAGAGAGAGAGAGAGAGAGAGAGAGAGAGAGAGAGAGAGAGAGAGAGAGAGAGAGAGAGATAAGAAGGTGGTGAGACGGAAGTGTGAGTGAGGGGGGATGAGTGAGAAGGGATGAAAGTGGAGCCAAAGGAACATGACAAACGCATTTCTGGGATATCCACACGTTTCCTGTCCTTGTGTGTGTGTGTGTGTGTGTGTGTGTGTGTGTGTGTGTGTGTGTCTTTCGTCTGCTCATCATTATCCATTATTAACCTCGTTTCTCCTTCTCTTCCTATCTCATTTCTTCGTAATTTTTCTCTTCTTTCTCGTTCTCCTCTTCTTTTAGTCTTCTTTTTTCTTTTTTCCCTCCTCCTCCTCCTTTCTTATTAAATACTCCTCCTTCTCGTTTTCCTCCTCTTCCTTCTCTTATCCCTCCTCTTTCTTCTTTTTCTCTCCTCCTCCTTTTTCTTCTCCATACAACCCTTTCCTCCTTTCCTCCTTTCCTCCTTTCCTCCTTTCCTCCTCCTTCTCCATACACCTTCAGTTGTGGAAATTACTAGGGAAATTTGTCTTGAATTATATTACATTTACCGAGAAAAACAAGAAATTGAATAAAAGAGCCTGTAGCATTTCACCGGGTAAACAAACATATAAAAAGTATAAAAAAACAACTACAACTACTGCTACTACTACTACTACTACTACTACTATTACTACTACTACTACTACTACTACTACTACTACTACTACTACTACTACTACTACTGCTACTACTACTACTACTACTACTTTATCACTACTTAAGAAGGGAGATTCTATTAACCAACAACACTTCCATTAAACTATCATTGATGCTGCACTGGACATAATACAGTCAACGGTAAATACGACAACTCTATACTGGTGGAAGTGTGTGTGTGTATGGTTGGTTGGTTGGTTGGTTTGGTTTGGTTTGGTGAGGTATTATGGTCGAAAAACACCACCAAACCTAATAAGAAATCCATCCTCTTTTATGGAGCACTTTCTGCACCCCGGGGTTACGGCTTCCAACTGCCTAATTTCCATATAGACCCAGTGCATCGGTGAATACATTTACGAGTTAATGCAGCCCCGTGGCACGAGTGGAATATTAAGTTATGTGAGGCGGGTTTATAGAATACTGACCTAGCTTGCAGCATCGGTGGTTTCGGTTCCACTTACCCATAATAAAAATAATAATAATAATCCATTTTCATGAGTGTAACAGAAAGACTGTGATTTATTATATTTTATTACATTGATATTGGTGTAAAACAAAATCAGTGGTTTGTTGTTGTTGTGGAGAGACGACACATACACATACACAGACGACGTAACACATAAAATTTTTACCACTTCCGTCCCTCGTACACCCTCTCATCCCTCATGCTGGGAGTCTGTGTACAACTAGTCACATAAATTCGTGATGCGGCCCTCCCAGGTGGAAAGTTCTCAATATCCTCCATAACACGAAGATACTAAGAAAAAAAATGAGAATGAGAAAAATAAATAGTCTATCAGAAAAAAAATAGCAAGGAAAATAACAAAATAATAAGAGACGAGAAGAAAATATGAAAATATAACAAAAACATAAGAGACGAGAGGAAAATATGAAAAAAGAACAAAACAATAAGAGACGAGAGGAAAATATAAAAAAAAATAACAACAAAATAATAAATAAGGAGAATATATGAGAAGAGACAAGAGGAAAATATGAAAACAAATAAGAGACGAGAGGAAACAAAAAAAAAAAAATAACAACAAAATAATAAAAGAGGAGAATATTATGAGAATAGAGTAAGGGAAGAGTGTGAGGGAGAATTGGAAGAGTGTGAGGGAGACTTGGCTTACCCGATAATTGTTCAGTGGGATGCAACAACAGACTGACACGAAAGCACAACACGGGAATGGAAAGGAATGAAGGCAACTCTTGATTCTATAATGAAGTCAGTGCGTAAAATGATGATGATGATGATGATTATGATGATGATGATGATGATGATAACGATGACAACAACAACGTGATGATGAGGAAGAGGAAGAGGAGGAGGAGGAGGAGGAGGAGGAGGAGGAAGGAGAAGGAAGAGGAGGAGGAGGAAGAAGAAGAACAGACACCGACTCCCTTCCATTTACTTCCTCTTCCTTTTCCTGCCTTTCTTATCTATAGCCACTAAAGCTGAGAGGATCCTGGCTCGATATAAGTAGTTTATATTCCATGATGTTTTCACAACTGGTCGGCACACACACACACACACACACACACACACACACACTATGTAAAAGAATATATATGCACACACACGTACTGTAAATATATACATACACACATATACACACACAGACTATGTAAAAGAATATACATACACACACACGTACTGTAAATATATACATACACACAAACACACTATGTAAAAGAATATACATACACACACGTACTGTACATATAAACATATACACATACACACACACACACACAGAGACTATGTAAAAGAATATACATACATACACACACACACACGTACTGTACATATGGACACAAATACACTGGACGCCTACATTAAAAAACAGACACCCCACCTACACATCCATATATACACATACATACATATCGAAACAAAAGGTATGAAATCCTCCCCATCAGGTCTTTGGATGGACTGTATAGGACCCTGTATGACTTCCGTATTGAAGGTCCTTTGTGATAGTATTATTTTACACTCCCTTTCACGATCGTTTTGTTTTGTTTATCTTTTGAGGGTGTTGTATTATTTAAGGACCTCGTGATGTAGTCAGAAAATTGAAGTTTAGTAAATCCTTTATGTATTGTCACGAAACACCACCTATATTGCAGGAGTTAGTTTCGTGGCATAGTCAGGAGGAATCTGAAGCCTCCAATTTTCATACACGATCACAGGGGCCTTCGTCGAGGAAAGGTGGTGGTTATCTTCATTAGTTCAGTTTCTATAATTTTACAATGTGAATTTATCGACGAAACTCCTTTTCGTTGAAGATTAAGTTTACTGATACCACACTGAGTCTCTTTATTCCTTTATCTTGTCCCCTTCATTTTACTTTTATCTAGCGTCACACTCTCTTTAAGATGGTCCTTTATTCCACACTTAAATCATTTCCTCTCTGTTTTCCACTGCTCCCTTTAGAACACCTTCCCTTCCTCCATCCCTCTTAGCCCTCTTTCTCTTTTTTTCCTTCACTCCTTTCCTCCCTTTAATGCACTCTCATTTCCTCAATCTTTTTTCCATCTATCCAACCCTCCATTCCTCCCCCCTCTTTCCTCCCTCCGTCCACTCTCCCAACCTCACTTCCTCTTTCGCTCCTTCCCTTCTTTTTTTTTCTCCCTCCTGCTGTGACCTACCAACCAACCAACCCGAACATACAGTATATTAATGGTCGACACATTTTATGAATTCCCGTGATATATTGTTATTAAAATTGTCTTCAATGTTCACTAGTGGTGGCCCTCACTGTACCCGGGAAGGAGGAGGAGGAGGAGGAATAAGGAGGAGGAGGGGAGTATGGGAGGAGGCTGATTACGGAAGACAAAAAGAAAGGAGGAAAGGAAGGAAAATACAGACCTATTTTTTTTATCCTCCTCCTCCTCTTCCTCCTCCTTCTCTTCTTCCTCTTCCTCCTACTTTTCCTCCTCCTCCCCCATCCCCTTCTCCTCCTCCTCTTCCTCCTTCTTCTCTGGGTCACATAAAGGCTCCATATGAATCATGTTGACCTGCCTCGCTATCCCAGACTTTCCACCTCACCTGTATACAGCCTCGACTTTCCCTTCCTATCACATCACACTCAACACTCCCCAGGGTCATCCATTAATCCATACCTTCTCTGATAGACTTACTTTCCTTCTTACTAAATACGTCACCAGTTTATATTTTTAGTTTCTCTTTTCTGCTAATTTATATCTATCCTATCTTATTCTCTTCTCTTCCTTCCTATCCTATCCCATGCTATCCTATTCATTATCTTTTTCTTCTACGTCAGCAGTTGTTTTTTTTCTGTTCTCTTTTCTGCTAACTTATTATCTATCCTATTTTCGTCTCTCCTCTTCCCTCCTATCCAATCTCATGCTATTCTATTCATTATATTTTTCTTCTTCTTCTCTTTGCTTTTCATCTCATCTCTTGTGCTTCCTTATCTTTTTACCCCCAGTGTTTTTCTTTCACTACTTTTCAATTTCCGTAATTTTATGAACCATCTTCCCGTCCCCTGTCGCTGATGAACAAAATAAGGCCACCGTAAAGATGATATTCTGTATTCCA
>JAWZYT010006978.1:25000-27500 GCA_034508575.1 Petrolisthes manimaculis | reverse complement strand
CCACTACCCAACACCACTACCACACAAATCCATAATATTCCACCACCTACCACACCACCATCACATCAACAATAACAACAACAACAATAACAACAACACCATAAACCACACACCACCACACATCACCACATCAGTGACGACATACACACACACACACACACACACACACACACACACACACGCCCAAGCCAAACGAGAACAACACTAGACAATTCCACCCTGAGAAATTCACTTTGGAGTTGTGTATGTTGTGAGCCTTTGGTAATCTGGTTGTCAGTGCACTTCAGTCTAATCCACTCCACTCCAATCTACTCCACTCCACTCCACTCCACTCCAGTTCACTCACACTGCATTCTATTCCACTCTAATCTACTTCAATCTACTCCACTCTACTCCATTTCACTCCACTCCAGTTCACTCACACTCCATTCTATTCCACTCTAATCTACACCACTCCACACCACTCCACTCCACTCCACTCCACTCAAATACCACTCCATTCCACTCCACAAAGCACAATCACCGTCAACACTAACTTGTTGTTGCTAGCACGTTTTGGGTCGAGTACAGGACATTGACACAGTACACATCGAGTTCTGACACTTTAATTAAGGGGGCCGTCTTTGTGGTCAGAGAGCTACTCGTATTCCCCCAAACCCTATGCCCGGAAACAAGACAAGTGTGTACAGTCGGCTTCAGGAATATCGTACACAGAGCATTGGTTAACACAAGGGTCTTCATTCTGTATTCGTACTGTAAGGAAAATTCTGCTGACTAATTCAAATGTTTGCCAAATATATAACATTACTAGGAAACTTTGGTGTTAGGAAATTAATGCACTCAATTTTCTAGTTGTTACGAACCCTTGATGTCACAGTGGTGTCTACGATTTCCTGAGGTCGACTGTACAATACTTCACGATGCAATTGGGTCATTTGTTTTGTACCACAGTTTGCATCAAGTAGCAACCCGACCACCACAGACCATCTATACTTTATACTTCGAAGATCAGTGTTGTGTTGTATTGTAACATTCTTACTAACTCCCCATGATTTCATTAGCCTCTCAAGGGGTAATAATTATGTTGTTGTTCTTGGCAGGTACAGAGTAAAAAAAAAGTATTGCGAAAGGTTCATTTAAGAGGTACAGTATATTATTAGAAGATACTATTTTACCTACACTGATTACGCCACAGGCTGTACTGTACAACTTTTAAGCCGTGTACAGTTTAGTGTGAGCCGTGACATGCTGCATTAAAATATATATATATCAATGTTGGGTGTTTCAATTAAGGCAACCAACATCCATACATACACACACACACACATGCACACGCACGCACACACACACACACACACACACGCGCGCGCGCGCACACGGTGTATATACGTAAATATTCATATTGAAAAAAACTTTATATGCCACAGAAATAACCACAGCTCAGTATCA
The DNA here is from genome assembly GCA_034508575.1 of Petrolisthes manimaculis. NCBI lineage: Eukaryota > Metazoa > Arthropoda > Malacostraca > Decapoda > Porcellanidae > Petrolisthes > Petrolisthes manimaculis. The sequence goes on along the minus strand of JAWZYT010006978.1, from coordinate 26,051 downwards.
AAAGATAAGATCGTTTTGAAAAAAAGGCAATTAGCTCCTACAGCCGCCACACACACACACACACACACACACACATACACACACACACACACACACACAAACACACACATATTCTTTCTCGTTGTGTTGGGGAAAAGAAATTAGCAAATAGTAGGCAGGTGTGAGAAGGAGACAGAGTGGGAGAGGAAGGAATGGCATGCTGAGGGGGGAGAGAGGAGAGAGAGGGGGGAGAGAGAGGGGACGAAAGAAGGGATAGGGGCGGAGCTAGGAATAAGAGAAGGAATAAGAGGAGGGAAATAGGGGAGGAAGGGAAGGAAGTAAAGATGTGGAGGAAACGATAGAAGAGATGGAAGAGGTCGAGAGAAGAACCGAGAAAAAAGAAAAGAGTTTGGAGGACCGAAGAGAAAAGACGAACGGCTGGGTGAGACAGAGAGAGGGAAAAATAAAAGATAATATTATTTCGGAGAGCATGACAGAGGAAGAGAGAGGAAGAAGAGAGGTAAGAAAGAGGAAGAAGAGAGGTAAGGGGGAGAGCCTGATTGAGGAAAGGTGAAAGGAAAGAAGGTAGGAGGGAGAGAGGGATGGGAGTGAGGGAGTTATTTTTGGAGGTATTGTACGAAGGAGGAAGAGGAAGATTGGGAATGAGGAAATGAGTGAGAAAGAGAATGAGTAAGGAAGGAAAACTGAGGGACGAGAATGATGACGTGGTAGAGGGAGGAAGGAATGAAGAGGAACACTGGGTTAAAGGAGAGAAATGAAGAAAATTAATGAGAAGAGTGAAGGATAAATAAAATTAGTGAGGTAGGAAGTGAGTTAGGAAAGGGAAGAGAAGGTTGACAGTGAGATTGGAGGTGAGTGAGTGAGTGAGTGAGTGAAGGAGGAATGAAAAGAGAATGGACTGAGTGAGTGAGTGAGGGAGGGAGGGAGAAAGTGAGTAAGGGAGTGAAGAAGGAACGAAAAGAGAATTTTGTGAGTGAGGGAGGGAGAGAAGGAGTGAGGGAGCACAGAAAAGTCAATCCTGGAAGAGAGGGAGGAAAGGGAGGAAAATGCT
>JAWZYT010006978.1:0-20000 GCA_034508575.1 Petrolisthes manimaculis | reverse complement strand
TCTACTCCACAATAAAATATGATATCTGATTCGGGTGTGAAGGGGAGCACTGAACTCTGAACCAAATATTTATACTCTCTCCTGTCACTGTTGTTTTTGGTTCCTCGTTGATGTCTGTCTGTCGTCTCTTGTCTCTGAATATCGACTTGTACAGTACAGACTCAGGCAGGACAAAATATAATCTGTGTGAAGTGTGTATGCCCGAACGCACACGTGTTGGACATTACAATACTCATTACTCGCCTCACTCACTCACTCACTCACTCACTCACTCACTCACTCACTCACTCACTGACTCACTGACTCACTCACTCACTCACTCACTCACTCACTGACTCACTCACTCACTGACTCACTCACTCACTCACTCACTCACTCACTCACTCACTCACTCACTCACTCACTCACTCACTCACTCACTGACTGGGACGTTATATAACATCCAAACTCAAATATAAAGTTCAGCTAACATGTCCTTCCATTGTTATACAGTATTGGTATTGACAAAATATTAATATGATTAACCTAAAACAATGGCCCCGGTGAAGTCTACAGGAGTTAGTGTACGTTTGCTGAACTGTATGAATACAAAATTAGTTTACTATAAATACACAATTAATACACTATGAATATTTAATTAGTTTACCATAAATAAATGCTGATCTCATTTAATCCACAAAAACCTTGAAGTCACTAAGATCTCAACACACAACATTAACAATAAAATGGACATCATATCCTCATAAAGTTTACATAGATATATATAGTAATTTATGCTTATTTACACCAATTTATATGAAGGGATCCTGTGATGTAGTCAGGAATTTGGAGTTAAACGAGTCCTTCAAATATTGCCACGAAACACTACCTACTGTATATATATGGAAGGAGCTTGTTTCGTGGCATAGTCAGGAGGAATCAGAAGCCTCCAATTCCCATACACGGTTAAATCAGGGTCCTAAAATAAGGGGGGGTGTATGGCACATTGTTTTGGGTGGTAAATCTGCATGGAGTAAATGATTCCTCCAAACGATTCCAGGCAACAGGATACCATTATTTTATTTTCCATCTGGGTCTGTTTCCTGACATGTTTAATTAAGGGGATAGTATACTTTTGGTACATACATACATTGGAGCGCTTTGATTCCTCCACAGTATGCCAGGAAACAGGACCAGATGAACAAAAATAATGATATCCTGTTGCCTGGAATAGTTTGGAGGAATTTTTTGCCCCGGATTTACCAATATTTATATACACAGGATGTCGGGTCGCAATGTATAATTTTTGGTTACCGTTTCGTCACACAGTTTCCACTTTCCCTATTCAGGTCACAGGTTGTTATTATCTAGTGACGTTATCAGTTAATGATACTATATACTGTAATTGTTTGTTTATCAGTTATCAGTACAAATGTTATGCACTAATCACAGATAATTATTATATTTGTTGTTGTTGTTTTATCGGTTGTGTCACTGAGATAAACAGGATAACGTTACAAGGGTCTAGGTTTTTTTATTATTTTATTTGCAATGTGTACAGTCACAAGCACTAATAAGTATACAGCCTTGGTTGAAGCTTTAATTAATTAAGGGGCAAGTTTTGTGTTGATAATTCTGGAGCAACTGCAGGAATCCTCCAAACTATTCCAAGCAACAGAAAAACACCATTAGTTTTCCTCTTCTGGTGTACCCAAAAAAAAAAAAAAAAAAAATTACCCACCACTTAAGAAATCAAATTAATCTTGGTGTGCATTTATTTACTGTTTCTATGTAGGTATTCGAAGCACACCTGGATACATATTAGTACTCGCGACTGTACATATTTCATCACGTTACAGCGACGTGTTTTTTTTTCCTACATACTGTAATCTGTTGTGGTGGGGAGATTGGAAGTTTACTGATTCCTACAAAATGTGATATAAAACAGCAGGTCCTCCTTTCGTACTCGTATATACCAAGAGATTAATGATGTTTCCCGACATATTATGGAGGAATCAATAGTCATCCAGTTTTTTCCATATAATATACGCAACACCTCTTACCACATCACGGTTGCTTTACACACACACACACACACACACACACACACACACACACACACACACACGCACACACATACACACACACACACACACACACACACACACACACACGTGGATATACCGTGGTGTGTACATCCCTGTTACGCAATTCTAACCTTGATATTATTTTAATGAAGCAGAATATATATACGAGGATATGATATCAGCATATATAGTTATTTCAGTATGGTAATCCACACAGTAAGTCGTATAAAAAAGAGTGTACAGTCGGAAAAAAAGTATTGGAACCACCCTTAAATATAAATTAACTAAAAATATCGATAGGGGAATTCAATTTTTTTTTTTTTTTTCGATTGTACATCTTTCTATCGAACAATTACTTAGGAACATACTTTTAGTTCGCTATTCTTAAGTATTTGATTTTTTTGGCCGATACAAATACTGACACTCATTATATTCATTACTGGTACTCATATACTTATCACTGGCACTCATATACTTATCACTGGCATTCATATATCTATCACTGGCACTTATATATTTATCACTAGCACTTATATGTTCATTATTGACACTCGTATATTTATCAGTGGCACTCATCAGAAACACAAGCACTATCTCATGACAAAAATATGGTTAAGTATATGACACCTTTTAAAGTAAGGGGATAGTGATGTGTTGGTCAATCTGGAGTAACTAATTCCTCCAAACTATTCCAAGCAACAGTCCACCCTTACTTTTCTTAATCTGGTCCTGTTTCCTGGCATACTTTGGAGGAGTCAAGGCACTCTGATGTACAGTACTTAAAATATTCCATCTCCTTGATTAATTAATGTTGTAAGTCGATGTAAACTAAATGACTGAACACGTTACAGAATAAATGGTTTGTTTCATAACGTGATACAAAATATATTATCTTCCATGAGTGTTAATCCACTTTGTAATTAAATAAGTTTGGGTTACTTTTTATGCTTTATTGATTGCTTTTATGTATTCGCAAAGCTCAGAAATATGAACAAGGGAGTATCAGATATATTCCCCCAAAAAATTAAAAGGATGAATACAATTTTGCACAACAAATAATAACTCCGTCCAGCCTTCATATTAACTACAATTTTTTTTTCTCCCCTCTTTTGATATCGCTCGACTATATTAATACAAGCAATAAACTTTATAATACTGGACTGTACTACCGACGTATAAAAAAAAGAGTACGAATTACATGTATGTGTAAATATTGGTGTTGAAATTTCATGTTCATACTGATTGAGGGGAAACCATAAATATATCGTTTGCATGCATAAATATATATCGTTCAGAGCGTTGTGATTGGCCAACGGTATTTCAGCTACACGCACACACACACACACACACACACACACATATACTGACACATGCACATAATATATACACTGACACACACACACACACACATACACACACTCACACACACACACAAACACTCACACACACACACACACACACACACACACACACACACACACACACACACACACACACACACACACACACACACACACACACATACACACACACACACACATAAGCACCCCTGTATTGTAATAGAATTATAACTGTGATAGACGCGGGTTAGTGTTTAGTTATGTTACAAATGGTTTCCTTAATGTAACTCTTTATTGTTTACATACAGAGTGTTTTACATACTATTTTACTGTGTGTGTGTGTGTGTGTGTGTGTGTTTGTGTTCTTAATGAACAACACTATTATATAAACCTTTAAATCTCCCTTCTTAATTAATGAACAACACTATTAATATTATACTAGTAATTATTGTTCCCACCTGCCAAGATGTGTACTATTCGTTTGCTTAGTGCCTCAGAGTTGACACATCCATTAGTGTGTTTGTGGAGACAGTGGTGGTGTGGGATGAGTCTCTCCTAAAAGCGTAAACACCCACTCTATTCCTCTCCTTTAGTGGCATCATGGATTTCATTTTGATGCGTCTATTATCTTCACACCTTGCTGCTCGTAAAGAGGGTATATAAGGAGGAGTTTATCACGTAATAGGAGTGTATGAAATTGAGGGGAGAATTTTTTTTTTTTTTTTTTTTGTCACAGAATAAAAAATCTGGTATTGGGGTATTGCCTGTATGTATAGTGATGTGGGAAATACAACCGCTGTCCCTATCTTCTTTCTATTATCTTCCTGCTTGTTCTCTCACCTCTATATCATCTTCTCCTGACGCTATATGACTTCGCTATTGAAGAGCTTAATATCAATCAATCAATCACTCAATCAAGAAAAAGGAGAAATTTCAATGGGAGAATTTTTTCGTTTTGTTTGTCTATGAACAGGAGATATTTTTAATAGGATAATCTCTTCTCTGTCACAGAAAAGGAGGTACGGTATAGATTATAATTATTTAAGGGGATGTTAGTTAGAGAAATGAGTAACCCAAAACACGTATGATATAAATATACTGTACATACATCAGTCAAAACTCAAACTTTTATTAACACGCCGGAGACACTTTTTAATTATAATTCCTTCATTCCAGAGCTCTCAAGTCTAAACATTTTCAAGAATTCTTTTGCAGTCATACATACACAGACTCACAGACTTGTACACTCCCAAATATTTTTTAATACGGAAAATGCATGCACACATACATCCACTGATTTACACACACACACACTCACAAATACACACAACACACACACACACACACATAGACACACTCTCACACAAATACACACACATATACACACAACACACACACATACACACATAGACACACTCTCACACAAATACACACACACATACACACAACACACACACATACACACATAGACACACTCTCACACAAATACACACACACATACACACAACACACACACTCACACTCTCTCTCATACACGCACATACACACAAATACAGACACATACACATACACACACTCTCTCTCCCACAAACACACACAAACACATACACACAAGATAAGCTCCACCACTTACACAAACCATACCACTCCTACAAACAGCCAGTAATAATGGTTAAACTTCACATCACCTCCCTATTATCCATTGCAGTACAGAGATGATATAAATATACCTTTCCCATTCATATAAAGCCACCTGAGTCCCCTTTTGTTAAAGATAATACTCACTTACACAACAACTCCTGGGTGTGTTCAGTGTATATAAATATATCCTTCATGTAGTGACGTTGGTATAGTGGATAATAAGGTGTAAAATTAATATAACCTTCGTTCTCACCACACATATGAACGTTGTTAGTTATTCAGTTATATACACGACTTGGTTTGGATTCTTTTGACCGTGCTGCCTCTAACAATAACAACACGTGCAGCCTCTAACAATAACAACACGTGCAGCCTCTAACAATAACAAGACGTGCAGCCTCTAACAATAACAACACGTGCAGCCTCTAACAATACGTGCAGCCTCTAACAATACGTGCAGCCTCTAACAATAACAACACGTGCAGCCTCTAACAATACGTGCTTCGTTCCTACCACACGTACTGTACGTTGTTTGTTATTCAGGAACTACGATATGAACGACTTGGTTTTAGATTTCTTTTGACCGTGCAGCCTCTAACAACAATAACAATACGTGCAGCCTTAACACGTGCTTCGTAGCGATATGCACGACTTGGTTTTAGATTTATTTTCACCGTGCAGCCTCTAACAACAATAACAATACGTGCAGCCTTAACACGTGCTTCGTAGCGATATGCACGTCTTGGATTTAGATTTATTTTCCCCGTGCAACCTCTACCAATACGTGCAGCCTTAACACGTGCTTCGTAGCGATATGCACGACTTGGATTTACATTTATTTTCACCGTGCAACCTCTAACAATACGTGGTGCCTTTAACACGTGCTGCTCTGTGTCAATAGTGTCCTCGTTATCATGTTTATCTCTGAGTGTAGCCAATCACTTTCTGTCACCACCCACCCGTTCCTATCACTCAGACTATCTGCGTATAGGGAAGAATTAATTTTAGCTAGGTCTCTCTCTCTCTCTCTCTCTCTCTCTCTCTCTCTCTCTCTCTCTCTCTCTCTCTCTCTCTCTCTCACCCCATACACCCCTCATTCCCCATAAACACAGGGCCTGGGGAAATATACGGTCATGTTTACAAGTCCATTCATATTACTGGTCTGGGTAATCACACTGTCGACAACCTCTTGCTCTCTTTCGCACTTTTCTCGCACTCTTTTTTCATTCACTTTTTCACTTTTCTCGCAGTTTTTTTATTCACTTTTTCACTTTTCTCGTACACTTTTTTCATTCACTTTTTCACTTTTCTCGCACACTTTTTTTATTCACTTTTTCACTTTTCTCGCAGTTTTTTTATTCACTTTTTCACTTTTCTCGTACACTTTTTTCATTCACTTTTTCACTTTTCTCGCACACTTTTTTTATTCACTTTTTCACTTTTCTCGCAGTTTTTTTATTCACTTTTTCACTTTCTCGCACACTTTTTTCATTCACTTTTTCACTCGCTTATTCACACATTCATTTTTTTTTAATTTACTCACTCTCTCATTCCTTTTCTTGCTCTCTTTATCACTCACTTTCACACTCACTCACTCGCTCGCTCACTCAATTTCACACTCACTTACTCGCTCGCTCACTCTCTTTTTCACTCATTTATTTACCCATTTATTCACGTCCTCGCTTTCTCATTCCTCATTTCACTCAATTTCACACTTGCTTACACATTCACACACTTGCTTACGCTTACTTCCGCTAGCTTAATTTCTGCTAGTTTCTCTCTCTCACTCTCTCTCTCTCTCTCTCTCTCTCTCTCTCTCTCTCTCTCTCTCTCTCTCTCTCTCTCTCTCTCTCTCTCTCTCTCTCTCTCATATTAGCGTCACGCATCACTATTAAAGATTCGACTAAATTTAGGGTAAAAATCTGTCAATATATCAATGGATTAAGGTTAAAAAAATCTATCAATGAATTAAAGGTAAAAATTTGTCAATGGGTTAAAGATAAATGTCTATCAATGAATTAAAGGTAAATGTCTATCAATGGGTTAAGGGTAACTGTGTGTCAATAGATGAATGTATTATCGTTGACAGAGTTTGGGGGTTAGCATTAGCCAGGGTGTTATGGTCATTGTGTGGTCATTCCCTGTTCACATTATTGTTACGACCCTCCACAATCACCACATCACCTCAACGGCATTGATCAGTTACTCACGAGCACACGAACACACACACACACAAGCAGACACACGCACACTCACAGATACACACGCATACACACACACGCACACTCACAATCACAGACACAGGCTCACACACACAGGCTCACACACACACAGATGCACACACATACACACACACACACACACACACACTTCATTTACCCTCACAAAGGTAATGATTTGTTGGCTGTCTCGATTCAAAGCCCACCCCCCCACCCCCACCCCCACCCCCACCCCCACCCCCACCCCCACCCCCACCCCCACCCCTACCCCTACCCCCACTACCCCACCCCCACCCTCACCCCCACCTCTACCCCCACCCCCACCTCTCATTTGTCCCCCATTTGGAATTTGGGATACAATTTTTGTGTGCAATCTGTCTAGGCAACTCGAACGAAATTGGACACGATTTTGGCAACTGAGTACATTTGCCTAAGGGAGCTTCATGTCTTTATTCAGTCTTCATGCTTTGGGCAAAATACTGTAGAGAAAAAAGCATAAATAATTATATCCATTGCCACATTACTTTCTCACACATATCATATCCATTGCAACATAACTTTTTCACACGTGTCATAAATATATGTCGCCTATACAGCACTATCACACCTATATAACTCTGTAACACATCATCACACGCCTGGCTCATATTTCCCATCACACAACATTAACTCAGTGATACCCAGCTCCCTCTATATCCCATCGTACACTCCCCTTTTCTCCTTCTCCCCTCACATAACTCAGCCTTTTGTTCGTGTATTTCCTCTTATATTTCCTCTTATCCCCTAAAGAAAACGCTTCTTTATCTGTCGTACCCTCAAGGGAGTATTTTAATCAAGGGTGTAGAGAGAAAGGAATTGTGTTAGTAGGGAAGGCATAGTAGGTGAAATGTCTATATATATGAGAGGTTTGGATTTGAAGTGTTATAATGAGTGTTGTAAAATGAATAGGTCTTTGTATAGAAACGATTTGTCTTTGTTTACATGTTTTTATTTTTTGTGTCTCTCACTATTCATATCCGTTCCCTGTCACCCTGATTTCCCCTCTTAGCTACCCTCCCTTACTCTCCCCCCTTCCCTTCCCTGTCACTTTTATTTCCCTCTTAGCTTTCCTCCCTTACTCTCCCCCCTTCCCTTCCCTTTCCTCCCCTCCCCTTCCCTTCACTTCCCGTCTCCTCCACCTCTTCACCCCTCTTCTCCTTATGTCCCTCATTCCCCTCCTTCCCTTCCCTCTTCCATTCTGACTTCTATATTTTTCCCACTTTGCAACCTCTCTCCTTCCTTCCTTCCCCCATGTGCAACCTCTCTTATCCCTTCCTCCCCCTTATTATTTGTCCGTGTGGTGTCGAGATGATGGCGTGTCTGTTTGTGTGTTGATCCGCCTGTCAGTAGAAGCATTAACCCATCTGCACTCGGATAATTACAAGTCACTCACTCACAGCACTGCACCACACCTATGACACGTCTTGGGGATGGGGATATATATTTTACAGTATTTGTCCTGTAATTACAAGTCACTCACTCACAGCACTGCACCACACCTATGACACGTCTTGGGGATGGAGATATATATTTTACAGTGTTTGTCCTGTAATCAACTGAGAAATGATGGTTGGTGATGGTGGAATTAATGATGATTTGGTGATGATGGTGGAGAAAATTATGATATGATGGTGATGGATAAAATTATATGATACTAATGATGGTGAAGATGAGAATAATGATGATGATGGTAAGGTAATGATAGTAATTAGGTATGCAAAACAACACACACCATCTCCCATACACAAAATTATAGAACAAATGTGTAAATTATCCCTCCATTGACAGACTCTGATAGCCAGAAATGGATGGATATAGACAGTGATAGATAAAGTTAGATAGTCATAAAGAGATAATAGAGTATAACAGATAAATAGATATAGATGAATGGCAATACAGTAAAAAGAAGAAACATAATTCAAACACTAGATAAGAAATTGGCTCACTTAACAAGGGAGTATAAACAAAAACAAACAGCAAGCAACCTTACGAGTATTTTATTAAGGACCCTGTATATGAAAATTTGAGACTTCTGATTCCTCCTGACTATGCCATAAAACAAGCTCCATTCATATCGGTGGTGTTTTGTGGCGTTGATCGAAGGACTCGTTTACCTCCAATTTTCTGACTATACATCACAGTCATGGTCCCTTAATTAAGAGCAAAGAAAAGCAGAGAGAGATGACGTTTATTATCTTAAAGATTAACCAACGTGTGATGACGACAGGGAGGAGGAGATGAGAGTGCATATATGTATAAGGGGCATCTGATTCTGTCACTCAATAACACTTTAACACGGAGGGGTGGAGGGGAAGGAGATGGGGAGAGGTGAAGAGGAAAGAGAAAGGAAGAAGGTGGAGTGAGTGAAGGTGAGGAGCAAAGGACGATAGAAGGGGAAGGCGGAAGAAGGGGAGAAGTGATGGATGAGGGGTAGGGAGAATGAAAGGAGGAGGAGGAGAAAATTAAAGAAGGTGATGATGGTGGGTTGAGAGAAGGTAAGGGAAAAGGAATGAGAGAATGAGATGGGAAGAAGGGAAAAATGAGGGAAAGGAGATTGAGAATGAGGGAGAGTTAAAAAGTGAGGGAAAAGGAGATAAAGAATGAGGGAGAGTTAGAAAGTGAGAAAAATGAGATAATAAATGAGGGAGAGTTACAAAGTGAGGGAAAGGAGATAATAAATGAGGGAGAGTTAAACAGTGAGGGAAAGGAGAGTGAGAATGAGGGGGAGTTAGAAAGTGAGGGATGAAAAGGAGATAAAGAATGAGGGAGATGGAACAAGGAAGGTGAATAATCCAAGGCAACGTGTGTCAGAATGCCTTTGGAAGAGCCAATGTTGACCACGTTATATTGCTGCTTCATAAATTATAGTCCTCAGTGGAATACCCTTTGGTTTATTGAGGGTCGAGGGTCAGACAGGTCAAGGAAGCAATAACTGCCTTAAAGGGGAGATTCTCTTGTTGGTGAATTAGAGGGCTTGTGATTCCTCCAAAGTATATAATTTATGCTAGCAAACATAATGGTGCCCTGTTGCTTCTTCGAGGAGTTTGGAGGAATCACGTTTCCTCCAGATTTACCAACACTGCACATTTTGTTTGGTACATTGGAGTTTGTTGATTCCTCCAAAGTATGCTAGGAAATAGGACCAGAAGAGCAAAATTAATGGTGTTTTGTTGCTTGGAATAGTTTGGAGGATTCACGTTTGCTCCAGATTTACCAACATTGTACTTCCGCCTCAAGTCTTGGTCATACGTCTTCCCCTCTTCTCCCCTCCGACGTTCTTTACTGACATGTAAACATAAACTCAGAAGAAGAGAAGATGATGGGCCAGAGAGTGAGTGGTGTGAGAGGAGAGTATAAGTCTTGCACATCCTCATAAGAGAGATGAATCAGCATCCCTCTTGTCTAAGGTTGTTGTTGTGTGATGCTTGGAGGTTGTGGGTGGGGATGAACATGCATTTGGTCCCTGAGTTATTTATACTCCTCTAGAAGGATTAGGTAACCATTAGAAATGTTTATTGCGAGTTATTTATGCGTTATATTATATCCTATTAAGCCTACCCATGAGGTAAGAGAATTATTATTAGAATTAATCATCAAATGACCATTATTGATGCCCGGAGAAAAGTAAATAGCATAAAATACTAGTTATTAAATATGTTAACGTCTCGAAAAAGGGAAGCTATCTTTGTATTTAGGTAAGATCTGCAAAATGAGTAGTTATGTAAGATGTCCTCGGGTAGTGACTCACGGGTGTACACAGTGTAAACAAAATACACAGTGTAAACAAAACTACATAAATAAAGGTGAAGGCAAGTGGTGTGTCGGGTCAGGTGTGTACAGATGAAGCCACAAGAGTTTACTCGGTGGCCCAACAGAAGGCTGGGATGCAGGTAAACAGTTTATGCTCGTATCCAACAGGGAGTAACGTAAAGCCTGACCAGATCGCCACCGTAACATGTAAATATAAACACAGAACCACCGTAACTTGTAAATATAAACACCGTGCCACAGTGAACTTATGTAACGAACCGCTAGAGGGCATTGAAATATTACACACCTTGCCAGAAGTAAACACCCATTGTTGTTATATAAAAAAAAAGGTATACTTCAGTCTGTCTGACCATAAACAACTAGAAGATAAAAAAAACCCTCAGCCTTACTCATGAATAGATGCAATAAAAAATCTTGAAATATTACAAACACGCCAGGAAGAAGCAATTGTTCTTATGTAACGATATATTCCATTCTTGTAATAATAAAAATACAGAAAGCTCAGTAAGGAACAACAACACTAAAAAAAAAAAAAAAAAAAAAAAAAACGCTGAAAAAAGAACATTCAATTTTCTTCGATCCTTTTCAATGATTATTTTCTTTTCACAGATTCTTCTCTCGAAAATGAGTTGGTTTCTTTTGAGATTGGCTCGGTGACGTGATTGATTGTCTTGACGGGGTGATTGGTGATTGGTTTGGTGAGGTGATGGCGACTAGTTTGATAAGGACTGGTGGTGATTGTGATATTTGATTGGTTTGGTGAGGATGAGGATTGGTGATGAGGATTGTAGTGGGTACGGGATTGGAATGAGTGAGCGAGTGAGTGAGTGGGTACGGGATTGGAATGAGCGAGTGAGTGAGTGAGTGAGTGGGTACGGGATTGGAGTGAGCGAGTGAGTGAGTGAGTGAGTGTGTGGGTGGCTGGCTGGTAGGTAGGAAAGGGAGAACAATGGTGGAGACAGACCTGTTAAATTTTCCGATTTGAATAACATGATCAGAGGAGGAAAGACAGGAAGGAAAGGTGTGTGTGTGACGGAGGGAGATAAGGGAGGAATTGTTGGGTGAAAAGAGTGACGTGATAGATAGATAGATAGATAGATAGATAGATAGATACATAGATAGATAAATGGATGGATAAATGGATGGATAGACAGATAGATAGATGGATAGATAGATAGATAGATGGATAAATAGATAGATAGATAAACAGATAGATAGATAGATAAATGGATAGATAGATAGATAGATAGATAGATAGATAGATAGATAGATAAATAGACAGATAGATAGATAAAGAGGTAGATAGATAAATAGATAGATAGATAGGTAAATGGATAGAGAGACAGACAGACAGGTACACACACACAAACACACACACAGAGAGAGAGAGAGAGAGAGAGAGAGAGAGAGAGAGAGAGAGAGAGAGAGAGAGATTGTGATAGAGTTAGCAAGTTTTATAGCAGGCATCTATTTTTTTCCTTCCTACTACGATTTATGCTCCGAACCAAATACGGACTGATTTTTTTTTTTTATGTCCCTGCCTCCTTTTCCGCTTCACAGATGAGAACATTAATTTTGCTGGTTTCTTGCCTTTCATCAATATAGAAGAAAAATATTGAGAGGGAGAGGAGGGGGTATAGGGCATAGAGTGATTGAAAAGAGAGAGAGAGAGAGAGAGAGAGAGATAGAGAGAGAAAGAGAGAGAGAGGGGGGGGGGTAGGAGGGAGGGGAAGGAGGAGCAATAAGTGTGAAAGGTGTGGGATGGCAAGGAGGTGAAGGAGGGAAAATTGGGAAATGGAGGAAGAAACGGGGGGGAAGTGAGGAGAGAATAGAATGAAGGAGAGAAACAGGAGTCAACCAAGAGTGTAGGAAGATTGTGAAGGAAAGGGAAGGAAGGAAGGGAAGAAGGAAGGGAGTAAATAAGGATGAAGAATCGAAGAACGTGAGAAAGAAGAGGGAGTAAACATGGAGGACAGTGTTGTGGAGAAGGGAAGGGAAGGGAAGGGAAGGGAAGGGAAGGGAAGGGATGGAGGGAAGAATCGAAAAGAGTGACAAAGAAGAGGGAGTAAACATGGAGGACAGTGTTGTGGAGAAGGGAAGGGAAGGAGGGAACGTCTTCTGATTATTAATGGATATGAGAGTTAATATTTGAGAGGAAAGGGACAGGGACTGTATGGATGGACAGACAGACAGACAGACAGACAGAGATTGATTAATAGACACGGAGATAGATAGATAGACACAGAGATAGATTGATAGATATAGATGTATATGGAGATACGTAGATAGATAGAGAAACATAGAAACTCGTAGATAGTTAGACAAACACACAAACAGACAAACACAGACACAGAGACGAATAGACAGACAGACACAGACAGACAGACACAGACACAAAGACAGACAGTGAGATAAATATAAGATAAGTAGACAGACACACACAGACAGAACAGGATAAAAGTAGCCTAAGCAGAAAAAATAATAATTAGGAAGTGTGAACGCCTAATAAGGAATGAAAACATCCCTATCTCATTACGGGGGGGAGGGGGGGAGGGGGGAGGGGGGTAGCAACGACCCACCCTACTAAAAATAAAAATGAAAATGAAAAATAAAATAAAAATGAAAATAAAAATGATAACTCGTTGGCACAAATTGAGTGAGGTAAAAAGTCGTGTCATTTTGTCCTGATCGAGTATGATTGGACGTCAGAATAATTTTTTTTGTTTTATCGTTTACATATCTACCTTTTTTATGTCTGTCTCTCTGTCTCTGTGTGTCTCTGTCTCTCTGTCTCTCTGTCTCTCTGTCTCTGTCTCTCTGTCTCTCTGTCTCTGTCTCTCTGTCTCTGTCTCTCTCTCATACTCACTCTCACTCTCTTTTTTTAAGGGGGTCATCTGTTACGAGTGAAATAAAGTACTACTAATTCCTCCAAACCTTACCACACAACAGGCTTCCATATAGACGTATACTGCTACTCTGTTTCCCGGTACAGTTTGGAGGAATCAGTAGTCACATTTGCAGTAGAGAAAGAGTGATTCACCTCCCCATCAACCAACAAATTCAGTCGCTTCTCTTAATTAAGGGGGAATTTTTGTGTTGTACGTAAATCTGGAGCAAGCAAATGAATCCTCCAAACTAATCCAAGCAACAGAACACCATTATATTTGTTCATCTGGTCCTGTTTCCTGGCATACTTTGGAGGAATCAAGACACTCCAAATGTAACAAAAGCGAATTACCCCTTCAAGGACCCACGTGATGTAGTCAGAACATTGGAGGATAGCAAGTCCTTCAAATATTGCCACGAAACACCACCTATAGGGAAGGAGCTTGTTTCGTGGCATAATCAGGAGGAAACAGAAGCCTCCAGTTCTCATACATAATCACAGGGCCATTAACTCACTTTTGCTCGACTCATTGGTGCCTCTCAATTTTTCAGTGAGGTAATCTGTTCTCGGGGACTTTTTAATTTAGGGACCATGAAATACGGTACATTACAGTGTTGGTAAATCTGGAGCAACTGATTCCTCCAAATTATTCCAAGCAACAGGCTACCATTAATATTTGTTCATTTGTATGATATTGTTTACTTTGGAGGAATCAAGGTTTGGGTTGGGTTGGGTTGGTTTGTTAGGTTGAGTTTGGTTGAGTTTGCTTAAGTTAGATTATGTTAAGTAAGGATAAATTAGCATATATTTGATTAGGTTACATTAGATGTGGTTAGGTTACATTAAATTAGGTACAGGTGTGCTTCGAATATCTAGAGACAGTAAATAAATAAATGCACAATAAGATCCCCATTGCAATTAGTTTGTTGGTGAATTGGATATTGCAAAGTTTCAATCAGAGCTGTATACTTATTAGTGCTCATGACTGTACACATATAGGCTTTAGTAAGTTAAGTTAGCTTTGGTAAAGTTGGGTATTTTAAAGAGGTTCAGGGATCGGGTTTCCTCGTCCCATCAAAAGTCTCTTCAGCCGATAATCAGGGAAGGGAACCCAAGCAGCGAAGGTAAACACAGGGAGACAGGCAAGGTAGGGTAGGGTAGGGTAGGGTAGGGTAGGGTAGGGTAAGGCAGGGTTGGCCTTCACTCTGATAGGTGTATATACAGGTAGTGTGTGTGTGTGTGTGTGTGTGTGTGTGTGTGTGTGTGTACTCGATAACCACCAAGCCCCTCCCTTGTATACTCTACTACTCTTACCATACATACCATTTTCTCCCTTATGTATATTCTTTTCAGTACTTAAAATCTTACCATTACCTCCCTTATACACTTTACCATACTTACCATTTTTCTATCTTATAGTATTTTCAATATTAACCATTTTTATCATTCTCTTCTTTATATACTTACCACACTTACCATTTTCTCCTTTATATTCTTTTCAGTACAAACCATTTTTTACTATTACTTCCCTTATACACTTTACCATACTTGCCATTCTCTCCTCTTTTTTCAGTTCTTCTCATTATTACGATATTTACTAGAATGAATGATGAATGACTAGGGACAAAAAGATGGAAGAGAGAAAATCTGATTCGACGAAGAATATAGAAACTGAAGAAAACTGGTTTGAAGGAAAATGAAGAATGGATGACTGGGGTAGGGAAAAAATAAATAAAGGGGAGAATGCTGGTTAGACGAAAGATGAATGACTGGGGTAGGAAAGAAAGGGAAGGGGGAGGGGAAATCTAGTCTGACGAAGAAAGAAGAGACGGGAAAAATCTGGTTTGAAGGAAAAAGAAGGATGAGTGACTGATGAGTAGGAAAGGGAGTAGAGAGGGGGAACTATAGACTACTGTGTGTGGTTGATGAAGCACCTCACTTTCACTTGACCTGACGCTGCCCTTGTTGTTGGTCGTTAGCCAGGTAGAAGGCAGGGACGTAAAAATATAATAGATTAAATGGAAAAGGATGAAAACAAGGCCAAGAAATATATCTCTTGGCCTTGGATGAAAATAAGAGTCATAGGACAGAAAGAGTAAGAGGAAATCCTATTTTGAGACGCGATAACGCTGTATATTTTTACTTCATTAAGTGGAATGAGTAAACCAAGTTTGTTAAATGATAGAATAGTTTTCGTTGATGTATATTGTAGACTGAGACAGACAGACAGCTAGCCAGACAGACAGATATACAGACAGACAGATAGACAGACAGCAAGTAAACAAGCAAACAATTAAGCCATCAAACAAACAGCCAGCCAGTAAGCTAGTAAACAATTAAGCCATCAAGCCAGCCAGTCAGCCAGCCAGAAAGCAAGTAAACAAACAAACAATTAAGCCAGCAAGCCAGCCAGCCAGCCATCCATCAAGCCAGCCAGTCAATCAGTGAGCCAGTATGTTCATGGTTCCGTTGTTGTGTCAAGCCATGGAGGGTGGACACATAACAGGAGCTATACTCTCCCACCACTACCTGCCATCATCCACACCTTACATAACAACTCAATAACAACAAATAAACAAATTGCATCAACAACAACAAATGCAACAAAAACAACAACAATATCAATAACAGCACCAGTAACCAAGAAAATAAACACCAACAATATAAACATAATATACGAACGCGACAAAGACAACAACAACAACAACACAACATTAAAAACAACAGCCGAAAATACAACAACAACAACAACAACAACATCAACTTCCGACTTATGTGTGTAATGGACAGGAAACTGGACACGATTTTTTTTTCGAGATTAGAGTTACAAGAACAAATCCACACAAGGTATATAAATGGGAGAGTGTGACCATTATGAAATTGGACTGGGTTACAAAACACTGTAGCAAGAATTATGTAACTTGGCCCTGAACGCCGTGTTTGTAAAGTGTCAGCAGATCCTGATTAATGTTACAGTCGCAAAATGTTAGGTATTTACGTATTTACACTGTACTGTACATAGGCTTGCCAGCATTGTAAAACTCTACTTGATCAATAACAAGATATTTACAGTATATTATTTACGAAGCATTTAGTAACAACACCAACACGCATTTTGAAACATGTATAATATTTATGTACTTTATTCACATTCGTTTTACAGTAATTAATACAGTCACTCACTTCACAAAACATTATTAACTTCCTTTACACTTGACGGAATCCCCTGCCATTCTTACAGGCTCGAATATCAACCTTAAGGAGGTGTGGGAATTCGGGGGCAGGTTTGGGGTTGGGGTTGGGGAGGGGGGGTGCGGGAGTAAGGGGACAGGCTTGGGGGGGGGGTAGGGGGAGGTGTAGAAAGTCGGTCCCCTATTCCTGCAACCCCCCCTCTAACCCCCCAAGCCTGTCTCCCTACTCCCGCACCCCCCAAGAACCCTCCAAGCCTGTCCCCTACTCCCACACCCCCTTGATAAAATTTTACTCTTGATGCTAATGTAATAAATAGTGTCATATAATGTTGTATTTTTTTTTTTTTTTTTTTGTACATTGGAGTGTCTTGATTCCTCCAAAATATGCCAGGAAACAGGATGTGAAGAGCAAAAATAATGGTGCTCTGTTGCTTGGAATAGTTTGGAGGATTCAATTGCTCCAGATTTTCCAACACAAAACTCCCCCCCCCCTTTACTAATGTGATACACGAAACAAACCTGATGTGTCCAACGATGAATGTCATGAAATTGTAAACGCTGTGTCCGGTTTAAAAACATTCCATGACTGTGTGTGTAGTTCAGATCAGACGCGTCACTCACACCCATCAAACATACCAACCAACCCAACCACCCCTCCCATACTCCCATCAGGACATACACCAACCAACCAACCAACCAACCATCCAAACCATCCATTACTCCCTCCAGACATACCAACCAACCAACCCTCCCATACTCCCATCAGACATACCAACCAACCAACCAACCCTCCCATACTCCCATCAGACATACCAACCAACCAACCAACCAACCCTCCCATTACTCCCATCAGACATACCAACAAACCAACCAACCCTCCCATACTCCCATACTCCCATCAGACATACCAACCAACCAATCATCCATTACTCCCCTCCCTCCCTCCCTCCCTCCCTTCCTATTGTTGTTTGAAATATTACCAAAGTTATCCGACCCCACCGATGCCATACTATTTAATCACATGTATATATATATAGTCACCATCAAGAGTCAGGTGAATGAAAGAGATCGAGCCATTGGAGTGAACTTTATGAACACTATTACAGAGGTGAAAATTCCTGGTGGGGTATTTCAGAACGTCCCACTTGAAACTACATAATATTATACAAAACTATGAGCACTACAGACAAGCCACAATAGGACTGAATTCCCTTTGCTACGATTGAAAATGTTTACTTGGCCATCTATCTATCTGTTGTTTAGTCTGTCGAACCATAAGACCAGTGACTCATTACTTTTTTGGTTGGCTGAGGGAATGAATTCTTGTGTACCATGATAATTATACTGTAGTTAGATTCTGAAGTCGTGTTCTAACGTTACCACCAGAGGTCACTGTAATCGTATGTATTTTGTTTTGTGGATTTGGGGCTTCACTTTTCACTATATAAACATACAGTATGACTCTCGTGGGAATTTTAGAAGGGGATTTATGCTGCTGCTCCACCGTCAACTATGTGGTTGATGAAAACTATATGTATTCTGCAACACATACACACACACCACATGCCAAGCGATTAAACTAACCAATGGTAGCTATGTACACGACTTTAGAACACACACACACACACAACACACACGCACACACACACCACACACGCACAGAGGCCAAGCGATTACACTGACCACTGGTAGCAATGGACAAGACATTAGAACGTGACTATACAGGAGAGTTCGAACACCGACAGACACACTCCCGTCACAGTAGATACATGTACAGTATATGGTAATTGCAGAGCAGGCACTGATACATTCTTCACTGTTGCCATCCTTCCTATGGTCTCAGTCAGTCAGTCTCTTATCTCTTCCCTGTTACGCTGCATTACCTTCTCTCAACTCACCTACCCCTCGCCTTAATCTTTTGTTCTTAATCCTTTCTTCTCCCCTCTTCCTCCACACATTTATATATTTCGTATATACCCTTGTCTTTACTTTCTCATTGTTATCGTCTCTCCCTTTCCTCCTCCTCCTTCTTTTCCTCCTGCTTCTTCTCTCTCTCTCCTCCTCCTCCTGCTTCTCCTCCTGCTTCTTCTGCTTCTTCTCCTCCTCCTCCCCCTCCTCCTCGTTATTTCTCTTTCACTCTTTCTTATTCCTTTTAATTGGTGTGTCCTTCCTCTATTCACTCCTTCCTTGTTCATGTTTTTTTTATTCATCGTTAATCTTTTTTTCATCCTATTTACGTTCTTTGTCGTCTCCTATTTTTCAATCTTGAAGAACTTAGCGTCTGAGAATGAATAGTATTATCTTTTGTCATTTACTTCCTGTTTCCTTCATTCTCTTCTCTCTCCACTCTTCCTGTTAACCCATCCTTCTTCATCCTCCCTTTGTTCCTCCTTCCTTCTCCTTCTCCTCTTCCTCCTTCTCCATCTCATCATCTGCCTCCTCCTTCTCCTTCTCCTCTTCCTTCTCCTCTTCCTTCTCCTCTTCCTCCTCCCTTCTTCTCTTCGTACACTGATTGCTTTGATTGGGTCATTAATTTAAGCTTTCTTCTCTTTCATTAACTCCTCTTTTCAAATCCATTTCACTTTATTAATGTTCCTCCTGACTTGCCTTTTCAACACATTTTACCTTTCCCCTCTTTATCACAGTTTCTTTTATTCACTCTCATTAAAATCCTCCTCAATCATTTATACTCTCTCGTCTCTTACACTTCCTTATTCTTACTTTTATCTCACTGTTCCATCCCCTCCTTTCTTCATCCACACTTTCTTACACCCTTCCCTCTTCCCTCACACTTCTCTACCCTTCCCTCCTCTCTCACACTTCCTCATCCACCACACTTCACCTAC
>JAWZYT010006977.1:10000-16484 GCA_034508575.1 Petrolisthes manimaculis | reverse complement strand
TGTCACCTACAACAACTTGGCTAATATTTCAGATCATTGGTACAAGCATAAATAGTCTTCATCTTTTCAGTGGGTGCCAATTTTGATGTACCCAAAACCTGACATGAACACCAGTAGCCAGTGTTGATTTCTATTTCTTTAGTTTGTTAGCATTTGTTAAATACCGTGTACGATGCCGAGAGTATTAATTAAAAAACATTTGTAGTCGTGGTGTTTGTTGTGTTTTGGTGGGAGCTACAGTACACACAGACAAACAACGTGCCCTGAGAGTTGAAGATATACACATTACGGAGCAAATAGCCATTCAGGAGGCGACTGGACAGTGAGTAAATACAGCCATCACCAACGCCCACTCACTTTATACTCATGGTTACACTGGCTAGCCTTGTCTTTCCTCGCCTCTCTTCTCTCTTTCTTCCATTCGCTTCTCACTTCCTCTCCCTATGCATCTCTCCTCGCCTAGTCTTTCGTCTCCTTTCCTCTCTTTCTTCCATTCGCTTCTCACTTTCTCTCCTATGCATCTCTCCTCGCCTAGTCTTTCCTCGCCTCTCTTCTCTCTTTCTTCCATTAGTTTCTCACTTCCTCTCCCATGCATCTCTCCTCGCCTAGTCTTTCGTCTCCTTTCCTCTCTTTCTTCCATTCGCTTCTCACTTCCTCTCCCTATACATCTCTCCTCGCCTAGTCTTTCGTCGCCTCCCCCCTCTCTCTTTCTTCCATTTCCTCTCCTCTCCTTTCCTTTCCTTTCCTTTCCTTTCCCCTCTTCTCCTCATCTCTGCACCACGGACTACCAATAGCTTATCTCCACTGGCTAACTTTCCTTGTTGGCATAACTGCATAACTAGAGTAGATCATTAACATTTTAGTCCACTACCAACTTACCACCACCACCACCACCACCACCACAATCCATTAAGTGACTAAACGACTACCACCATCCATACAGCACTAACACAACCCACCACCACCACTACTACCACCACCACAAGCCCACAACCCACCAACAAACTACCACCACCACCACTAACACTTCCCTCAACGAATGTCACTCATGCAGGCCCCTCAAAAAAAAAAAAAAAAAAAAAAAAAAAGAGAGAGAAGAGAAAAAAAAAAGAAAAAAAAAAACACACACACTCGCACAGGCACACACACTGATAACTCGAGCTCATCCAATCCCTCCCTGTCCCACCACCGCCATCAAAGCTGCCATCATTAGTCCCACGGATGAAAATGGCCACAACTAGTGTACTAATCTGCATGAAATATTCCCACTCACCGTCAAACCTAAATCACCCTAAACAGTACAGTCCTGATTTGGTTGCAATAATTTTTTTTGAGTGGGGGGGGGGGGGGGCACACCATCATAGAAAAAAAGTAAAAAAAAAAAAAAAAAAAAATATATAGAATTTATAATCTGTGGATGTCAAAAAAAGTTATTCGTATAGCCTACATTCCTTTTTTTTTTTTTTTTTTTTTTTCATCCCATCAGTTAGGAAGGGAGTTAGTTAGTTACACTATGAGTTATAACATGGCAGCGAAGAGCGTAATGTTGTTTGTTAATCATGGCGTGAGTATGTTGTATTTATTATGATAACAGAAGCTAACAGAATATAAATAGTAGTAGTCATACAAGTAAATAAGGAAAAACATATGCAAACGAACAAACATACTCACGAAAAACAATAAACAATGATAAAAAAACAATAAACTAGCACACAAACAAACAAACAAGGAAACAAACCAATATAATAATTAAACAAACAAGAAACCAATTAAGCAACCAACCAACCACCCAACCAACCACCCAACCAACCAACCAACCAACCAACCAACCAACCAACAACCAACCAACCAACCAACCAACCAACCAACCACCCAACCAACCAACCAACCAACCAACCAACCAAACAAACAAATAGATAAACAATAAATAAATAAAAATATACAACCACCAAAATAACCCACAGATAAGTTGGTATGAGGTTAAAGCCGTCAGGGGGAATAAGAGACCAACACTCTGAAATTAAGATCATTATTACCCTGCCTGTTGTAACTATAGTGGACAAGGATAGGAGTATGTTTTCACCCTGTCAATTTGTGTGTGTGTGTGTGTGTGTGTGTGTGTGCTTAAATATGTGTGTGTGTGTGTGTGTGTGTGTGTGTGTACATCATGCAATTAACCCATAAGGCCCAAACTCGCATTGCCTTAAAATAAAACAAACTACTGAACATAAGTGAATTACATTATATTAGTTGAACATTTTATATTATTAACCACTTCTACCTCTTTTATTTATTTATTTGTTTACCTTTATTTTCTCACCACAAAATTATGCAGCGAGAACCAAGGCGATACATTACGTTGCACATTTACACAGCCAGTTAATTATACGTGCAATATCCCAAAACACAGAAATCTACCCAAGAGGTGTTTTTAATTAAGGCTTGTCACACAGAAGAAAAAGAAAAAGTATAATTAGAAGACGAAAATGAAGAAGACTAAGGAGAAGAAAAAAGGAGGAGGAGAAGGAGAAGGAGGAGGAGGAGAAGGAGGAGGAGGAGGAGGAGGGAGGAGGAGGAGGAGGAGAAGGAGGAGGAGGAGGAACAGAAAAAGAAGAAGGAGAAGAAGAAGAAATAGAGAAAAAGAAAGAGAAAAAGAAGGAGGAGAAGAAGAAAGAGAAGAAAAAGAAGGAGAATAATAATATTGATAATAATAACAATAAAAAGAAGATGAAAAAAGAGTAATAGAAAAAGAGTATGAACAAGAAGAAGAAGGAGAAGAAGAAGGAAAATAATAATAAAAAAAATAAGAGTATGAGGAAGAAAAGAAAAAGAAAAAAATCTTTATCAATTGCCTATTTTTCTGTATATGACTATCTTTGCCTGTTTCCTCCCTTTATTCCTAGTCAGTGCTGCCCTTCCATTTCTATTCCCCTTCCCTTTGGTACTTCCCCTCAGTTTCCCTTCACTATTATTCCATGCATTGATCCCCTTTCTTTAATTCCTCATCCTTCTCTCTCGTGCTTCCCCCTCCCCTCCCCTATCTCCCATTCCTTTGGTACTTCCTCTCCCTCCTTACTTCCTTCCTTATACAATCTTCTCTTCCCTCCCTCCCTTCCGCCTTTACTCCCATTCCTCCTTCCTCACATAGTTCTTTTTCCTCCCTCCTATCCTCTCCTTCTATCCCTTCTTTTCTCCCATTCCTTCTACAGCTGTCCCTTCCCTACTTCCTTCCCTCCTTCTTCATTCCTCCCTACCCTTCTAAAGTTGTCCCTCCCTTTCCCTCCCTCAGTCCCTCCTTCTCCTCCTTCCCTCCTTCCTTCCTTCCCTCCCTCCTTCCTTCGCCCTCTCCTTCTTTCCTCCTTTCTTCCTTAACCTTCTACAGTTGTCCCACCCCTTCCCTCCCTCTCCTTCCTTCCTCTCCTTCCCTCCCCATACCCTACCCTGGTCTGCCTTGGTGCTTCCCCTGAGTCCTCACAATGATAACATGGGCACTTGAGCTTTAATGTTTAGTTTCGTCGGATTTTAGAATTCCAGGGGGTGGTGGGAAGCGGCTGGCCTCTGCTGCATTCGTTTTGCTTCACCGTCGTGCTTGCTTCACCGCCCCCTTCCCCCCCCCATCAACCCCCCCCCCCACCCGTGCCTCATGTTTCATTCCACAGTCACCATAAGCTCTCTCATTTACTTCACCTCTCGCTATACTCACACACACACACACACACACACACACACACACACACACACACACACACACACATATGATGCTTATCAAATACACTCTAGTATTCTATTTGGTCTTGCTATACCCTACGTATGCTGTTTCCTCCATGTTGAAATTGACTAGTTACAGCCTTTCTCCTGTAATTTATCAACCCACAGCCATACCCTGGCTCTGTCCTACTTCACTTCACCCCTCTAACCTCCTAATTCTCCACTTCATCACACTTAACCTCTCTGCCATTTCATTATCTCGTGCTGCATCCTCTCAATACACTCCTTCTATGGTATCATGTATGTATGTATGTATGTATGTATGTCACGTTGGAGGAAGGTGGGTAGTTCTCTCGGCGACTGTACATCAACACGAGTCTGTGTAAGCAAAATTAATTAATGCTGGTATTTTTGTATATATTTTTATTGTCGGTGAAACTCGGCAATAAATATCCGGCATTGCTGTCCATGCCGTTTTGGTGCTCTTTTCACTGCAGGTAAAAATTCGGCAATAAATATCCGGCGTCGTCATCGTCATTGGGTGTAATTTTAACTATTGCTAAAACCCGACAGTAAAATAATAAATCACCAACTATGCACTGTTCTTGAGGCTTATAAATATTTAGTGTTATATATTTTCCTGACTATTGCTGAAACTCGTTAGATAAATAAATAAATACACGTTTTAACTATATATATGTGTTGATTCCACAGTGGTTTGTTTTGGTTTGCAAGCACCGTAACGAAAGAAGTTGGATTGTCGTTTGTAAGCACCCTAACGAAAAAAGAAACAGAATTGTGTAAACGACTCATGAGTGAATTATTGGATGTATTTAATGACTCCACTCTGAAACTACCGTAATAAATAATGGAACTATATATACCTTTTGACAGATGTTGTGGCTATGGATACTGAGTTGGTTGGATATAATAATTTAAGATTAACAAATGTGGTTGGGGAGGATCATAACAAATCAAAGCCACTGTGGAATCTGCCTTCTACCTCCAACTCCTTCTCCTCCTCCTCCTCCTCACTTTCCTCTTCCTCCTTTTCCTCCTCCTCCTCACTTTCCTCTTCCTCCTACTCCTCCTCACTTTCCTTTTCCTCCTTCTTCTCCTCTTCCCTCCCCCTACTCCTCCTCCTCCTCCTCCTCGTTCAGGGAAAATTGGTGCATTTATAACTAACTAACCAACTAACTGTATTCCAAAACCTCGGTGGTAAATATTCCGACATCCTCTTCCTCTTGCTCCTCCACCTCTTCTTCCTCCTCCTCCTCCTCCACCACCTCTTCCTCCTTTCTCCTCCTCCACCACCTCTTCCTCCTTCTCCTCCTCCTCCCCATCCTCCTCCTCCTCCTCCTCCTCCTCTTCCTCATCATCGTTCGTGTGTGTGTGTGTGTGTATGTGTGTGTATTATTTTTTTTCACTATCTCTAAATCCCGGTAGTAAATATTCAGACATCCTCCTCCTCCTCTCCATCCTCCTCCTCATCATCCTCATCCTCATCCTCATCGTTCGTGTTTTTTTTTGTTTTTTTTTTCACACTCGCTAAACCTGGGCAGTAAATAGACAGCTAGCGTCATCGCCCTTGTGGCTTCGCGTTAATAAATTTCAGGCTCTGCTATAAATATGGATGCCAACTGGGGTTTATTTTTGTTTTCATCCAATTAAAACTCGTACACACACACACATCTGGCGTCTTCAGGTGTTACATATTATTTTTATTTTCATCATTTTTTGTTCAACCTGTAATTAGTATGTTTACCCAACCTGTAATTAGTATGTTTACTCAACCTGTGATTAGTATGTTTACTCAACCTGTAATTAGTATGTTTACTCAACCTGTAATTAGTATGTTTACTCAACCTGTAATTAGTATGTTTACTCAACTTGTAATTAGTATGTTTACTCAGCCTGTATTTAACATGTTTACACAACCCTTATTCAACCTTTTTACTGAACGTGTAATTAGCACATTTACCCAACCTATAATCAATCTTTTTACTCAACCTGAATTGTTTAAACAACTTGTATTTAGCATGTTAACTCAATCTGTATCTAGCGTGTTTTCCCAACCTATATTTAAAATGTTAACACAACCTGATTTCAATCTTTTTACACAACCTGATTTCAATCTTTTTACACAACCTGATTTCAATCTTTTTACACAACCTGATTTCAATCTTTTTACACAACCTGATTTCAATCTTTTTACACAACCTGATTTCAACCTTTTTTACACAACCTGATTTTAACCTTTTTTACACAACCTGATTTCAACCTTTTTTACACAACCTGATTTCACCCTTTTTTACACAACCTGATTTCAACCTTTTTTACACAACCTGATTTCAACCTTTTTTACACAACCTGATTTCAACCTTTTTTACACAACCTGATTTCACCCTTTTTTACACAACCTGATTTCAACCTTTTTTACACAACCTGATTTCAACCTTTTTTACACAACCTGATTTCAGCCTTTTTTTACCCAACCTGTATTCAACGTGTTTACCCAACCTACATTTGACATACCTGTAACCTGTATTATTATTTTGAGCAATTTGTTTTTAAAGATTCGGGTTGGATCGTATTCCTCGTTATTCAGGCCAATTCAGTAAGTTTTCAGGATTCAGTACCACAGCTGCTGACACTTATTTTTTTTTATTTTTATTTTATATTTTTTGTATGATTTTTTTTTTGTGGAATATTTTGTTGTTGTCTATATTTACTGTGCAAGGTGAAGGAGGGGTGAGGGGTGGGTGGGGAGGAGGGA
>JAWZYT010006977.1:0-2500 GCA_034508575.1 Petrolisthes manimaculis | reverse complement strand
GTAACATTGTAAAGTCATGGTCTAATGTACTGCAACCTGGTGAATGAATAAAAGCGAGCTATTTGAGTTAATTTTATGAACCAAAATTGCACACATCAACAGCTATAGTTTCGGATCATTTTTCGAAGCCATCTCATTGGAAGGTGTTGCAGTACATTAGACCATGACTTTACCTGACGTGAGAGGTGGTGGTGTATGTGGGGTTTGGAGGAAGGTTGGTTTACTCGAAACTTTATCTCAACTCATGTTTCGTCTCATCTACCCTAAGTTCAAAGTGAGTCGAGCAGATCAATTTCATATCTCAAGCGCCATCACTAATGTTACGTACACTGTTGCCAGAACCGATATCACACGTATAAGAAGGTGACTGGCCTGGGGGGGCCTTAATTTTTATGAGTGACTGTACATTAAATACAGGCTGATTGTATAATATGCAGGGGGAGTTGCAATGTCGTTAAATCTGGAACAACTGATTCTTCGATACTATTCCAAGCAACCGGCCTCCATTAAATATTGCTAATCTGATTCCGTTTTCTGGCATACTTAGGAGGAATGAGTTGCTCCAGATTTTACCGGCACTATACCCTTCCCTTAAACATTATATGAGTTAGAGTCTGTGTCATATTAAAGGCAATAGTATTGATTGGTTGGTTGACTCGTATAAATTATAGAGTATGTTAAGTAAAACTAAGAATTTGGATAAGAGGTTTTCCACACTCGTGTTGATGATAATAAAGTATTCTGGTGTTATCCAAAGTTAACCTATATACCGGTAAATAAAATAGGCTACAACACACACATTCTGAAGAAGCACCAAAGAGGTAGGTAGATAAATCGTTCAAACACAACAACATTTTCTAAGTATAAGCTCCACGCATGTGTGAGTTAAATGGGCCGAGGAGCACTGAGTATAATCTGGTTTTGCATACTGTTCGGGGAGATAGTGAGACCCAATTTTTATTTTTATTTTTATATTTCACCCACCGGGACCCAAAGTTATTATTGTTTGGAACGAACGGGGGAGTGGATGGGAGAGGGATGGGAGTGGGTGGGAGGGGATGGAAGTGGGTGGGAGAGGGATGGGAGTGGGAGGGAGTGGATGGGAGAGGGTGGGGAGTGGGTGGGAGAGGGTGGGAATGGATGGGACTTGGTGGGAATGGATGGGACTTGGTGGGAGTGGATGGGAGTGGGTGGGAGTGAGTGGGAGTGGAGTGGGTATCTCAGCATAACACCAACATGCATCACCATTTTTGCGTAAACCGGTATAGCTTAGTATGCATGACTCTGGCACTTCATCACTCTCCCACACTGCCAGTTTGCTTATTGGAAGTGGGGCAGGAGGAGTGGCAACAAGAAGAAGAGGGCAAGGAGGAGGAGGAGGAGGAGGAGGAGGAGGAAGAAGAAGAGGGCAAGGAGGAGGAGGAGGAGGAGGAAGAAGAGGGCAAGGAGGAGGAGGAGGAGGAGGAGGAAGAAGAAGAGGGCAAGGAGGAGGAGGAGGAGGAAGAAGAAGAGGGCAAGGAGAAGGAGGAGGAGGAAGAAGAGGTTGTGAAATAGAAAGAGGAGGAGGATTGGTTGACGAAAAGAAGGAGAATGGGGAAGAGGATGAAGAGGATGATGATTGGTTGAGGAAGAGGAGTAGAAGAAGGAGGAAGAAGTCGAGGAATAGAAAGAGGAGGAGGATTGGTTGAGGAGAAGAAGGTAGAGGATAATGAGGAGAAGGAGGAGGTAGAGGAGGAAAAAGATAAGATTGAGGAAGTAGAGGAGGAGATACAAGTGGTTGTTGGTCCATTATTACCCTACTCAGATCTTACACGTGTTGGCTCCACTTCTGTCTTTAACACCCTCTACTCATCCACCCATCACCTTCCACTTCCACACACCGATACTTTATAATATATATATATATACACACACACACACACACACACACACACACACACACACACACGCACACACGCACGCACACACGCACGCACGCACGCACGCACGCACGCATAAAAGCAAATATACTAACACACACACACACACACACACATACTTACTCAAACACAAAAGCAAATATAATAACACACACACAACATACACACACACACAGGCACACACAGAAACAAACACACAAGCTCAAACACAACAACATACATATCAACACACACATACACACAGAAGCAAACACACTTACTCAAACACAAAAGTAAATATATTAACACACACACACACACACACACACACACACACACACGGTTCTCATTTCCTGTACATAGTTTGCCCTCTGATAAATTAATGCATCGTGTTTCTCTCACCCATTTCCACATTAGGAAGCCAGACTTTATCTCTTTCGTCTACAGCTGTGTGTGTGTGTGTGTGTGTGTGTGTGTGTGTGTGTGTGTGTGTGTGTGTGTGTGTGTGTGTGTGTGTGTGTGTGTGTGTGTGTGTGTGTGTGTGTGTGTGTTGGAAGTAATTAATTAGCCTCTTGTAAGACACAGTGCCACATGCTTCATTT
>JAWZYT010006976.1:27500-37500 GCA_034508575.1 Petrolisthes manimaculis | reverse complement strand
CTCTCTCTATCTCTCTCTCACACACACACACACAAAACACACTATTATTCACATACACAAACAAACACTTTTTCACACATACACACACACTCTCTCTCTCTCTCTCTCTCTCTCTCTCTCTCTCTCTCTCTCTCTCTCTCTCTCTCTCTCTCTCTCTCTCTCTCTCTCTCTCTCTCTCTCTCTCTCTCTCTCTCTCTCTCTCTCTCTCTCTCTCTCTCATCTCTCATTTTACCCCTTCTCTTTTAATAGCTGTGTGTGTGTGTGAGGGGGGTGGGGGGGGGAATAATAACCTTGTGAGTTGCCATACGGATAATGGAAGGAGGTGAGGGATACGCGCCCCCCCCCATTTTTTCTCAGGTTGGGGGGGAGGGGGGATTGGGGGGGGGGGGGGCTGAATAAACTGTGAACTGGCCAAGGGTAACACGAGTGAGGTGGTGGGGTAGGTGGGGGTGAGAGTAGGTGGGTAGGTGGGTAGGTGGGGTGGTAGGTGTTAGGGAAAGGGTAGGTGGGTAACTGAAGAGGGCAGGTGGGTTGGGAAAGAGGATAAGTGGTTGAGATTAGGTGGGGAAGGGAAGGGATAGGTGGGTGATTAGGTGGGTAAGGGAAGATGTAGGTGGGTAGATGAAGAGAATAGAAGGGTATGGAAATAGAGGAATAAAGAGGGTATGGAAAGAGGGAAGGAAAGAAAGAGGATATAGAAAGAAGAGCAGAGAGAAAGAATAGGGTATAGGAAAAGTGGAGAGAAAGAAGAGGGTATGAAGAGAGGGGAAGGAAAGAAAAGGGTATGGAAAGAAGAGGGTATAATTATAAAGAACAGAGTATAGGAAGAGTGGAGAGAAAGAAGATGGTATAGATAGAGAATGTGTAAAAAAAGAAGGTATAGATAGAGGGAAGCAAAGCAAGCAAGAGGATATAGAAAACAAGTATATACGTGTGTGTGAGATAATAGTAAATAATAATAATTAATTTCCCGATGACTGACTGACAAGGAGTAAATACCAAAAAAAAAAACTCACTCACTCACTCACTCGTCCCCATACATCTCAAGGAAGTTAAAGATAAGATATTTATTACAGAAAGTTGTGGAGGGAGAGGGAAAGTGAAGGAGGGAGGGAAGGGGGGGGAGGTCTGTAGGGGGCAGATTTGGGGGTGGGAGGGAAGGGGAGAGAGGAGGGAGGGATTTGGAGGGGAGAGTGATTTGGGGGTGGGAGGGAAGGAGGGAGTTTTGGGGGTAAGAGGGAGAGGGAAGGGGAGAGAACAGGGAGGGAGATTTGGGGGGTAAGAGGGAGAGGGAAGGGGAGAGAAGAGGGAGGGAGATTGGGGATAGGATGGGGAGGGGTAGAGGGGGGTAGGGATGAAAATGATAGGCTTGTGAGTAATTAGGGGGTAATAAAAAAAAAAAACTCAAACAATTTGCTGTCTAATATTTTCACGTTCAGATAGTATAGTATTATGATGTTATTATTTTACATCTTGAGTATACTTAGGTACTTGTGGTAAATTAATAAAATGGTACTTATCCTTTTATATTGGAAAGTTTTATCAGTGAAAGGAACAAAAGAAGCTGTCAAAACTCTTAATAAATAATGAGTGATTAAGTATAGTCTTGTTATTAATTAAAGTTTAGAATCATGTATTATTATTAGTGAATCAATGACAACTTTTATCCTCTCTTATACATACTGGAGCTCATAATTATAAAGGATTGGGTTGGGGGGTTGTCATGGTAGGATAGGGTGGGGAGTGGGGGGTAGGGGAGAGGCAATGAGAGTGAAGGGGTTAGTCAGTCACGTAGTAGATTGAAGGTGTATCTGAGGTCAGTGTGTGTGTGTGTGTGTGTGTGTGAGAGAGAGATAGAGAGATAGAGAGAGAGAGGGGGGAGGTCAGACAGAAACAGAGGACAAGTGTGTGTGTGTGTGTGTGTGAGAGAGAGAGAGAGATAGAGAGAGAGAGGGGGGAGGTCAGACAGAAACAGAGGACAAGTGTGTGTGTGTGTGTGTGTGTGTGTGTGTGTGTGTGTGTGTGTCAGGGTCATAATAAACGCTTCACTGCCAAATGGGTCATGCTTCCCTGCCAACAGTACCACGAGGGAAGGGGGTAGGGGGTAGGGTAGGGGGGGGGCAGGGGGTAGGGGGTACAGGGGGTGCAAGGGAAGGACAACCAAAACACAAGGCATCAACACCAACCACTTACTTACTAGAGGTCATAGTAGTAGTAGTAGTGGTAGTAGTAGTAGTAGTAGTAGTAGTAGTAGGAGGGAGGAGGAGGAGGAGTAGTAGTAATAGTAGTAGTAGTAGTAGTAGTAGTAGTAGTAGTAGTAACAGTGAGGATAAATACCATACCTTTCACTTCAACCCTCCCCCTCTAACCCCCACAAGCCTGTCCCCCCTATTCCCGCACCCCCTTAAGGAAGTAATGTCATTGAAATTACTGGGAATCTAAACCTTTTGAACATAGAGTGAGATAGAGAGAGAGAGAGAGAGAGAGAGAGAGAGAGAGAGAGAGAGAGAGAGAGAATTAAACTCACTCTTTATCTACATCAATAATAACACAATAGATTAACTTCCTTCATAAATAATATAATAATAAATAATATCATAAATAATCATAAAAAAATAATCATATATAATAATAATAAAAATAATAATAAAAATAAAATCATGTTTATTCATTCATTTTAATCATTTCATTCAATGTTTGTTTTTCACTCGTTTGGATAAATCTTTGAACTTCATTCATTCATTATATTAATTCTGTTTTTTTTTTTTTTTTACTGGTGTTTGGTTGGAGTTGTCATTGTTTTATTTAAAGTTTTTTTATAATAGTAATAGTAGTAGTAGAGTGGTAGTAGTAGTAGTAGTAGGAGTAGTAGTAGTAGTAGGCCTATTCATTGTAACAGTAGTAGTAGTTGTTGTTGTTGTAGTTGTAGTAGCAGTAGTAGTAGTAGTAGTAGTCAATGTAATAGTCATAGTAGTAGTAGTCTTAGTAGTAGTAGTAGTAGTAGTAGCGGTAGTAGGCCTTTTCATTATAGTAGTAGTAGTCATTGTAATAGTCATAGTAGTAGTCTTAGTAGTAGTAGTAGGGATAAATCTTTGTGTCGTTAGTCTACTATGTAAGTTAACTTAAGTGTTGAAGGTGGTAAGTGAAGGAATGGAAAATATTGTGTTGTTTACTGTGGCAAATAATACGTGAGAATATTATTATTTACCTATTTATTTATTTACGTATTTATTACACTGCCCCGAAGGGAGGGTGTATTGTTTTGGGTGCCGGATATTTATTTATCTGTTGGTGTGTTTGTTTATGGTCTAGCGTCCACAGGTTTGGCCGTATGATGTTAATTTTTTTTCTATTGATAGATATTCATCATAAAACAAAATGATTAACTTTTGGGCAAAATCGGTCGAAGGTCAAGGTCACAAAAAAATAAAGATAGCAAAGGTCGAGTGGTTGCTGGCATCTTTAAGGGGCGGTGTTGCCATCGAATGATGTCTTGTTTATTTATTTATTTGTTTGTTTTATATTGGCCAAGGTGAGGACTTAAAGTAAAGAAAGGTCCGCTTAGTGCATAAATTAGGGGACCCTGTGTGTGTGTGTGTGTGTGTGTGGGTGATGTAGTCAGAATTTTTGGGAAGTAAATGAGTCCTTGAAATAATGCCACGAAATACACACACACACATACACTACACACACACCATACACTATACTACACACACTACACACACACACACACACACACCTATAATATGGAAGGAGCTTGTTTCGTGGCATAGTCAGGAGGAATCAGAAGCTTCCAATTCCCATACACAATCACAGGGTAAATCTGGAGCAACTAATTCCTCCAAACTATTCCAAGCAACAGAACACCATTATAAAATTATTTGCTTTTCTGGTGGTTGTGTTTCCTGGCATACTTTGGAGGAATCAAGGCACTCCAATGTAACAAAAGTGAATTATCCCCCGACTGGTTAACTCTTGCATTAGTGTGTGTGTGTGTGTGTGTGTGTGTGTGTGTGTGTGTGTGTTCCAGAGTTGACCAGTTGTGTATATGAGAGAGAGAGAGAGAGTGAGTGTGTATGTGTGTGTGTGTTCCAGAGTTGACCAGTTAGTGTGTGTGTGTGTGTATGTGTGTATGTGTTCCAGAGTTGACCAGTTAGTGTGTGTGTGTGTGTGTGTGTGTATGTGTGTGTGTGTATGTGTGTGTATGTGTTCCAGAGTTGACCAGTTAGTGTGTGTGTGTGTGTGTACCTTTCTAATTAACTGAACCTTACCAACATATATAGAGTGGATACCTGTGTTTATACAGGTAACACCTTGTAAAGAGAAAGGTTGGTAGGGAGGTAGGTAGGTAGGGATGTAGGTAGGTATATAGGGAGGTAGATATAAAAGAATAGAGTTAGGGAGTTAGGTAGGTAAATAGGGAGGGAGGGAAGATAAGTAAATAGGCAGGCAGGGAGTGAAATAGGTAGGTAGGTAGGTAAAGAGTGAAATAGATAGGTAGGTAGGTTTTGGGGAGGCAGGGAGTGAAATAAATAGGCAGGGAGGGAGTTAGGTAGGTAGGTAGGTAGGTATATAGGTAAATAGGCAGGCAAGGAGTGAAATAAATAGGTAGGTAGGTAGGTAAATAGGGAGGGAGGGGACGAGGGAAGGTGAGAGACATACAAATAAACACACACAGTGAGATATTGGAAGGTCAGGTGGGTTAGAAAAAACAACACAAACGAATTGAACCAAGGCATTGGATCAAGGACAAGGAGAGAATGAGAGAGAGAGAGAGAGAGAGAGAGAGAGAGAGAGAGAGAGAGAGAGAGAGAGAGAGAGAGAGAGTGAGAGAGAGAGAGTAGAGTAAAGGACAATAACAGAGAGAGAGAGAGGAGAAATGAGAGAAAGAGAGAAAAATGAGAGAAAATACAGTGAAGGACAAAACACACACACACACACCTCAGAGAGAGAGAGAGAGAGAGAGAGAGAGAGAGAGAGAGAGAGAGAGAGAGAGAGAGAGAGAGAGAATGAGAGAGAGAGAGAGAGAAGAAGAAGAAGAAATGAGAGAAAATAAGAGTGAAATAAAAAAAACACATACTCAGAGGGAGAGAGAGAGGTTGGTAGTGAGGTAGGTAGGAAGGTTAGGAGGTGATATATGTAGACAATTGTAAGTGAACATACACAGCGTTTAGTGACCTTGAAACAAAACAAGGACAGACGTCTATATATATATGTGTTATATATTTTTCTTTCAAAGTAAAAGGAGAGGAATTTGAGTATCGAGGTTGTTGGGGGAAGAGAGAAAGAGAGACAGACAACAAACAGACAGACAGAGAGACAGCAAATAACAGAGAGAGACAGACAGACAGAGAGAGAGAGAGACAGACAGACAGCAGACAACAAACAGAGAGAGAGACAGAGACAGACCAACCAACCTCCTAACCAAAACAACCAACCAACCAACCAATAAACCAAACAACCAGATATTAACAAACCGAATCAGTTACTCTTTAGAAAATAGAAAGTGGATAGTGGGACCGTAGAGTTTAAGGGAATTAATTTAGTTTGGTAGTAGTAGTAGTAGTAGTAGTAATGGTAGTAGTAGTAATGGTAGTAGTAGTAGTAAATTGACACACACACATGCACACACATACGTCCATGGTTATTTAAAATTATATTGCCACCTTATGCACACACACACACACACAAACACACACACACACACTAATAAACCAAACATATATATAGACACACACATCAATAACCAAACTTACACACACACACACACACACACACACACACACACAACAATTTAAAGAGGTCACAGAAAAACAAAATAAAAACACCAGATGATTTAGAATGGTTGTGTGTGTGTGTTTGTATGTATGTGTAGGCTTGGTTATGGGTGTGTGTGTGTGTAGGTGGAGGGGTATCTTCTCTCTCTCTCCCTCTCTCTTTATCTTTCTCTCTCTTTCTCTCTCTCTCTTTCATATAGGATTTAATTGATGCTCTACAAAATATACAACCTGTGTAAAGCGGTCACCTGGCAATTACGGACAGTCTGGGTGTTAGTGGTTAATGGTAGTGGTAGTAGTAGTAGTAGTCGTCATGGTAGGTTGGGAGGGTTTGGTAGTTTTGATAGTGGTAGGGTAGTAATGGTAATAATAGTGTTAGTAATAGTCATGGTAGGTAGTAGATTTGGTAGTAGTAGTAGTAGTAGTAGTAGTCGTGGTAGGTAGGTAGTAGGTTTAAGAGTGGAGTGGTAGTGGTGGTAGTAGTAGTAGTAATGGTAGTAATAGTAGTAGTAATAGTCGTGTTAGGTAGGGACGGTTTTGGTAGTAGTAGTGGTAGTAGTAGTAATGGTAGTGGTAGTGTGGTAGAAATGGTCATAATGTGATGGTATTAGGAAGTGTGGTGACGTAACTGATGCTAGTGATTGTGGTAGGAAGTGATGGTGGTAGTGATGGTAGTGGTGGTGGGTATTTCAGGGCTGCTTACATAACTAGTGAGTGAGAGAGAGAGAGTGAGTGAGAGAGAGTGAGAGAGGAGAGTGTTGTTGCTATGGTAATTTTGGGATGAAATAAGTAAGGAGAGAGAGTGAGAAAGTGAGAGAGAGAGAGAAAATGAGTGAGAGAGAGATTGAGATACTATAGTAAAGAGAGAGAGAGAGAGAGAGAGAGAGAGAGAGAGAGAGAGAGAGAGATTGAGATACTATAGTAAAAAGAAAGAGAGAGAGAGATTGAGAGACTAGTAAAGAGAAAGAGAGAGAGAAATTGAGATACTATAGTAGAGAGAGAGAGAGAGAGATTGAGATACTATAGTAAAGAGAAAGAGAGAGAGAGAGAAAGAGAGAGATTGATATACTATAGGAGAGAGAAAGAGAGAGAGAGAGAGACACGTAGTTACTATCTCACGTGGATAAACATGTGTTGTAGCTGTACATTCCTAACCCCTCTCTCTCTATCTCTATCTCTCTCCCTCCTCCTCCCCCTAAACGTTCTCTCCCACCTCCATACTCTCTCCCCTCTCTAAACTTTCCATCCTCTCTCTCTCCCTTCATATTCTCTCTCTCTCTCTCTCTCTCTCTAAACGTTCTCTCCTCCTTCCCTACCTCCATACTCTCTCTCTCCCCTCCCTCTCTCTGCCTCCCCCCTCCCCCTTCTCTCTCTCTCTCTCTCTCTTTTCATATTCTCTCTCTCTACATACATACTCTCCCTCCCCCTAAACTTTCGCTCCTCCCTCCCTCCATATTCTCTCTCTCTCTCTTCCCTCCCTCCATCCCTCCATCGGACCACGTTTCCTGCAACGTGACTATACCCCCCCTCTATCCCTCTCTCTCCCTCTATCCCTCCCTCTCCCTTACCTTCCCTAACCCCATATTTCGTTCTCTACACTGAAAATTTTCCATAGCCTACTCTCTCTCTCTTTCTCTCTCTCTCGTTTATCATGGTGTTGCTTCTGTTCTT
Organism: Petrolisthes manimaculis; assembly: GCA_034508575.1. NCBI lineage: Eukaryota > Metazoa > Arthropoda > Malacostraca > Decapoda > Porcellanidae > Petrolisthes > Petrolisthes manimaculis. The sequence continues at coordinate 30,052 of JAWZYT010006976.1, read as the reverse complement.
CCTGTTCTTTTATTCCTTCTCCTGTTCTTCTATTCCTTCTCCTGTTTTCCTATTCTAGAGAGAGAGAGAGAGAGAGAGAGAGAGAGAGAACACCATCTGGGGGAGGGCTGGCTTGGTTGGTTGGTTTGTTTACATTCGTCATCCATACATAACCCGTGTCCGAATCTCTGGCATCGACACCAACTTCCACTTAAAATCATATACCTATTTCTTGCCCTAAACATTTATTTATTTTTTACTAAGTTACGCGTTCCTATGTTAATCTATAATTCAATATATGTGGTCTATAATTCACTCTTTTGTTTCCTATTTCACTTTTGACCTCTACTGTTATTTGACGAAGCCGACGCCAAGTGGTTACATTCGGACGTGTGACAAATCTGATCAGCTGACTTAGTTTGGGCCGCAAAGTGCATGTTGTTTTCGTGTTGACAGTTCAGTGGTGGTTTATTATACTGTTTGAGAGAGAGAGAGAGAGAGAGAGAGAGAGAGAGAGAGAGAGAGAGAGAGAGAGAGAGTTATGTAAAGGGTTTGAAAAAGATTGACTCAACGAATAAATAAGAAAGAGAGAGAGATTTGCTAGGAAAACTCACTGTCTTGGTGCTTTTTGTTTGTTTTGATGTATTGTAGTTCTTGAGAGAGAGAGAGAGAGAGAGATTGATTGAAAAAGGTTAGGTTAGGTGCGGGAATAGGGGACAGGCTTTTTACCCACCCCAAGCCTGTCCCCCTATTCCCACATCCCCCAAAGCCTGTCCCTTTACTCCCGCACCCCCTTAAGCTACTTATCAAGTTGCCAGTGTTTATGTTGAGCAACAAAAGTAAGTGTTTGTTGACCATTACAGTTGGTTAACCTTTGTTCAACTACCGAGTAATAACTTGTATATCACAAGTCACGTTTGATATAAACCCTCACAGTTGGTTCAGCCATTCCCGTCAACAAAACTGGGGTTCTTGGCCTTAAGTTCTTTGCTTGTGATGCCAGGTTGAGCCTTAAGCTGCCATGTAATAACGCTCCAAGTTCACTGGCTAACCTTCCGTTTAGGTCCTTGTGGCGCGTACCAAGTGAATTTGTTGGTTAATGTACAGTACATAAATTATATACAGTACTCTATCCAGTCTTATATAATCTATGTACAATACATAAATTATATACTCTAGAGTCTAGACTCTAGTCTATCCAATCTTATATAATCTATGATCTCAGTAGACTTGTTGGTTTGTTATTGTGTAGCTGGTGTGATGAAGTTACAAACAAACTGAAACCCATCATTAGGAAAACTATTATTGTAATGGCAGAAATGGAACACTTACAACATTTATATAAGAGACCAGAGTTACAGTTAAATATAGATAGTGAAAAAATATTGACAGTTTAAAACAGAGAGAGAGAGTAAGAGAAAAAAAGTGAAGTGAAGTGGGATGATATAAAGGTGTGATCATCTTTGACACACACACACACACACAGGATGTCTACAATCATAATTATGTGAATTTAATTAACCTGGTAGTTGGCAACCACTTCACTTCCTAAGGGGTGAGTTGCCAGCTGTTCTATAAATACATTTGTTCTCAATCTTATTATTATTACACTTGACATCACGAATTCGATAAATATTCCAAAATTAAGTTCTGTGTTAAGTTTTAGATATACGTTCTATAAAAATTTCTATATTAATTAAGTTCCCAAATTAAGTTCTTATAATTATCAAGTCCTTTAATAATAAGTTTTAATTTTAGGTTCGAAAATAAGTTCTGAAATTTGAGTTCTATAATAAGTTCTATATTTAGGTTCTATTTGTAATATGTTCTAAAATAAAGTTCTATAATTAAGTTATGTAAGTTCTAAATTTAGGTTCTATGATAAGTTTTATATATTAAGTTCTATAATATTAAAAATTCAAGGGCTGTAATTTGTTTTTAAATATAAGTTTAATAATAAGTTCTGAAATAAAGTTCTTTAATGAGTTCCTAACTAATCTAAGTTCTTACATAAAAAGTTCTATACCGGTAATAATAAGTTGTAAGATTAAGTTTGGTCTCAACGCGCACACACACACACACACACACACTGGCTAAGGGAATTCAACACACACACACACACACACAAATATACATAATAGATACACTCATATATACACACACATACAGTACATACATCGATACACACACATACACATAAATATACACACACACATATAATAAACATACACACACACACTACATACTGTTATGAATACAGTATTATAACCTACAGTGGAAGAAAAATATGTATTTATGTATGTATGTATGGAGGGAAAGGTGAGGGATAGATAGATAGTTTGAGGAAAGAGAGAGAACGAGGGAGGGTGGTAACAGGAGAGAGAGAGAGAGACTGTGTGTGTTTGTGATTTTTGAATGTAGGAGAGAGAGAGAGAGAGAGATAGTGTGATGGAAGGAGAGATAGTGTGTGTGTGTGTGTGTGTGTGTGATTTTTGGATGTAGAAGAGAGAAAGAGTGTGTGTGTGATTTTTGGATGCAGGAGAGTGTGTGTGAAGCAAGGAGAGAGAGAGAGA
>JAWZYT010006976.1:10000-15000 GCA_034508575.1 Petrolisthes manimaculis | reverse complement strand
ATTCCCTCACCACAAGACCAACTCTACGTACACGACAACCACGGCTACTGGAGACTGTGGGGTCATGGTAAGTAAAGCGTGTTGTGTTGTGTTAGGAAGGGAAGGAGGGAGGAAGGAAGGAGGGGGCCGAGTTGGTGAGTTGGTTTGGTTGATTGGGTTGGTGGGTTTGTTTGTTGGTTGGTTGATTGGGTTGGTGGGTTTGTTTGTTGGTTGGGGGTTTGATTAATTGATTTGATTGGTGGGGTGAATGTCTTGGGGGTTGATTGGGTAAATACCCTTTTATTATTATTATTATTATTATTACACACATCCAAAAATAACCCCCATCCTTCTCCCCCCTTGTTTTTTAGATATGATGTGTGTGTATAGATCTGAACACACACACACACACAAAGATAACCCCCTGTTTTTTTTCAGGTATGGTGTGTGTTTACAGGTCAGACTTCCTTGCTTTACCTGGCTTTGATAAGGATAAGAAGGACTGGGGTGGTGAAGACCTTGGATTTCTACGTCAAGTCGTACACAGGGGCTCACTCAAGGTCATCAGGTCAGTGGGAAGGTCAGGTCAGGTCACGTGTGGAGGTGGGAAGGTCAGGTGTGGAGGTGGGAAGGTCAGGTATGGAGGTGGGAAGGCAGAGTCCTTATTGTATACTGTACTGAATTTTTTAGTGTATCATGAGTGTTTACAGAAAGTCCCATCCCACCCAAACCCAAAGCATCATTAAATTTTCTCCATTACAAGCAACAGAACATATTATTTATTATCCGTTGCATATCCATTAGTGATTCTTTTTTAATGTTTCCTGACTTAGTGTTGTTGTAGAAGTTTGTAGTCCTCCAGTTTGTCCATAAGTTAAACAGGTGATTGGTTTCGTGTGTCTCTACAGAACTTAATATTATCAGTTGCTTATCTATATAGTGTTTTTTTTTTTTTAGTGAATTTATAGTTAATTTTTTAGTGTTTCCTGGCTTAGTGTTGAGAAGTCAGTACAGTAGCCCTCCTGTTTGGGTTGAATTCGTGAGTCTCTATACAACATAATATTATATCCATTGATTATCTAGGGATTTTTTTTTTAGTGTTTTCTGACTTATTAGTGTTGAGAAATGTGTAAACCAAAACCAGACGAGCAAAAGTAAAGGTGTTATGTATGTTGCTTGGAATAGTTTGGAGGATTCAGTAGTTGCTCCAGAATTACCAACACACAAAAAAGGAGTGAGTGAGTATCCTTTTGTTACATTGGAGTGCCTTGATTCCTCCAAAGTATACCAAGAGAAACAGGACCTGATGAACAAAAGTAATGGTGTTTCGTTGTTGCTTAAGAATAGCTTTTGAGAATCGAAATACAGTATGTTCAAATTATAATTATATACCCTCCCGTTAATTAAATATTCCACTTTATTATTATTATTATTTTTATTTATTATTATTTGTATTATTATTATTATTATTATTTTTATTATTATTATTATTATTGTTATTATTATTATTATTATTATTATTATTATTATTATTATTATTATTATTATACAGGTCGTTGGATCCTGGACTGTTTCATCTTTACCACAACAAAAACTGTGATGGTGGAAAGAATCGATTCAGCTGTATCAAGGTAAGTTATTATTGTTATTATTGATGTTGGTGTTTACTTTGGTTGTTGTTGTTGTTGTTGTTGATGTTATTGTCTTGTCTCATGCATTGTTGTTGTTGATTTAATTGGCTTCTTTGTTGATTGGCTCGGGTTAGTTGTTGATGTCATTGTTTTGTTTGTTCTTTACGGATTGGCTGGGGTTAATTAATTGTTGATGTCATTGTTTTGTCTCATGCATTGTTGTTGTTGATTTGATTGGCTGGGGTTAGTTGATGATGTCACTTTCCTCTTTTCTGATTGGTGAAGTCACTTAATTGCTCCTTTCCTGATTGGTGAATGATGTTGATGATGTCAGTTACCTCTTTCCTGATTAGCTAAGGTTAGTTGATGGTTGTGACTGTCTTGTTCTGCAATCTTACCACCACAATATTTCATAATCATACCGTATATCTCCTTTTATTCAATCAACCAATCAATCAATCAATCCGCCTTGTCTTACCACCACAACACTTCATAATTATACCGTATATCTCCTTTTATTCAATCAATCAATCAATCCGCCTTGTCTTAACACCACCACAAGACTTCATAATCATACCTTATATCTCCTTTTATCCAATCAATCAATCAATCCGCCTCACCCTGACCCTGACCTCACTCAACCCCGACTGTTCAGGTGAGGGCCATGAGTGAAGCGTCTCAGATGTCCCTCGGTCTATGGTACTTCCGACGAACGGAGAACGTGTCTGTGTTTGGCGTAATGGCCGAAGGGAACGAACTACACGACCAACACTATCACAACAACAACAACGACGACAACAACGACAATAACAACAATAATAACCACAATGACCCGAGCCAAACACGTCGCGACCACGACCACGACAACCCCATCAAAGACGACAGTAGTAATAATAGTAATAGTTTCGTCGATATGGTTAATGATGGTAGACTATTTGAGGCTCTGCTTGCCTTGGTGTTGATAGCTGTGATATGTCTTGATCTAACGCTAATGATACACAATAATAATAGAAATAAATAAATAGATAAATAATTGATATATATAGAAAGATAAATAGATACAGATAATTAAATAGACAGATAATGGTAAGTGTACGATAATTATAGATATGCGATGGTTGGTTACGATAATGAAGAGGGTGATAAAAGATAAGTGTACAGTCGGCAAAAAAGTTTCGTTACCATCCCTTTTAACAGTGTGATGTAATTAATGTTGGTATGTCTGATTGGTGAGTGTCGTACCTCCGCCACCCTCCTCCACCAGCCCCTCCATGCCCTCAGTGTGTCATGAGCAGGCAAGAAGGAAGGATGTTCTTTCACCCAGTGCTATTTTTTTCGGGGAATTTCTAGGTTATACTTGTTTTAAAATATCGAAACGCATTTCCTTATGTTTAATAATGAATAGTCAAATAGTAAGAGTTCTTGAACACTCAAAATTTAATCTAAAATCAGCTAAACTTGTGATAGTTTAATAATGAATAGTCAAATAGTAAAGAGTTTTTGAACACTCAAAATTTAATCTAAAATCAGCTAAACTTGTGATATAAAAAAGTTGTCACTGTCGGGGCAAAGACGATAATTTTATGTATCCATCCTATCCCGGATGACACGAGGTATATAGACAGATAATGATGTAGAGATAAATAGAAAGAAAGATAAATAGATACAAATAGAAAGATAATTATATATAGATAAATATATATAGAAAGATAAGTAAAAAGACAGATAGGTAAATAGACAGATAATGATATAGAGATAAATAGAAAGAAAGATAAATAGATACAGATAATTATATGTCCATCTTAATCTTAAAATATTAAATGTAAATCTTAAAATGTACGTAGGGGTGGTAAGTGGTAACAAAACTTTATTTGCCGACTGTACAAGAATTAGTTAATAAATAGTAGGATAATATGGTAAATGTATGTATGTATGTACGATGTTAGTTATACGATAATCATCATCATATATGTACGATAATGAGAAAAAAAATGAATGTACGGTATGATGTTTGCTAATAAAAAAGGTTTATGATAATAATAAGTAGCATACGATGTTTAGTTATCATAATAATAATATAAATAGAAATAAAAATACATATACATAAATATACAAATACGTTCCAAGTTATTCGAAAAAAAAAAAAAAAAAGTTTATTTATTTATTTTATTCATAATTTAAATGACTGTGATTGTGTTGGTGGTGTGTGTGTGTTTCCTACTTCTGACTGTGTGTGTGTGTGTGTGTGTGATTCTTACTTCTGACTGTGTGTGTGTGTGTGTGATTCTTACTTCTGACTGTGTGTGTGTGTGTGTGTCCTGACTATGCCACGAAACAAACACCTTTATTAAATGTGTGTGTGTATGTGTGTACCGGTATGTGAAAGACTCGATCGCTAATCACCAATACATTTCTGACTACACGAAATAAACAAACAAACAAACAATTAGAAGAAAAACAGACAGACAAACAAACAATTAGACAAAAATTAGAAAAATAAACAAACAAACAATCAACACAAATAGACAAACAATCAGACAATTAAATCGATCGACCTCCTTTTAGAAATTTAGATGGTGTCATTGATAACTGGGTTGTTGTGTCCGTAGACTTTTTTGGTTAGTCGTAGTGTAGGTTTAACCTACTATATTGTTGTTGGTCAATAAGTAAGTAAAGTCTGTATTTTCAGGTATTATATTAAGTCACAAGAATGATCATTCACAATATCAAAAGTTGGTTACAAGTTAACACACATAATATATACAATACAAAATAGAAATATACACACAATTGACTAATATTAAGTTACTGTAATAACAATGCTCTGCTCTAATACAAAAGTACGACACACGTACAGAGGAGTAGCCTCTGCCACCGTGTGAAGTAGAAGTGTAAATAATAGTGCAAGTGTAAGTGGAAATGGAAGTGGTCAGCCCAGAGATGAGAACACTGGAAGTCTGACGCCTTGGTGAAGAAGAAGAATTTTAGGGCTTTATGCCTATCGACTCGTAATGGTCATTAAGGCAGTCAGTCTTATTACATCATCATATCTTCCCCCAGCCTTTTACAGCCAGGTACCTACTTACTGCTAGGTGAACAGGGACATGGGGGCTTAGGAAAATTGTCCAACAATTCCACTGACCAGGGAATCGAACCCGGGATCTCCCTTGGTGGACGGCTGCCGGTGCTTATATAGCCCTGGTGATGACGTAGGGTCAGCCATGTTGATGACGTGTCCTTCCCTCATTGGTTGGTGCACGATGAACCCTCAGGGTCTTGGTGAACTGCCGACGAGCCAAACTACCACTCACGATACTTCAGCAGTTTGCTGCGTGAACCGCTACAGTAGTAATGATGAAATGTATGTATGTGTGTGTGTGTGTGAGAGAG
>JAWZYT010006975.1:17500-42894 GCA_034508575.1 Petrolisthes manimaculis | reverse complement strand
GAAGAGGAGCGTGAACGTAGCCATATTCCACAAGATCAGAGTCAAGGATATGATCATCACCCACAAGTACAGGATCTTGGAGAGGAACAATACCAGCCAAGAGCACACGGTCAAGAACACAATACACACGATCCACGAGACCCAGATTGTGAGCACAGTCAACAGCCTCAGCAGCAGGACCAAGAGGAACACAAGAAACATTTGGCAAAACACCACAATGGGTCCAAACCACATCCAGGAGAACAGACGAATGACCACAAGCCTCATAAACAACAAGCACGAAAAGGGGTCCACTGGCTAAGGCGATGGCAGGAGTACCGACGCCGCTACATGCAACACCAGCGAATTCAACGACAGCGCCATCAACACACAGCAACAATGCCTCATGAACGGGAAGAAGACAATAGCATACTCAGTGACCAGGGGAGCATATAAAATTCACCCGAAAAGCCTCTTGGATCATGGATGAGTGACTTCATGCATATATTTGGATAAAAGGGCATAGGCATGAACATTGGTGTTGTGGACGATGGCATGGTACTGGTACGATGACTCCATAGATACACTACATAGTCATCGTAAAGATACCATGTCACGAATGTTCTTGCCAACGACTCTAAGAACAGCCTGGGGGTGATTGGGGGTGACCGAAGACTTACTTAGTGTAATGGAAATGAATAGCATTAATACCACTATTGTTGGGTCCAATACAGGTCATGTAGCTCTCATATAGGTGAGACAGATTTCCACTCCCCGATCAGCGTGCAGTGACTAGCATCGAACTAGAGGCAACAAGACGTGAGGCAAGAACGATTCTAATGCACCAACCAACCTAGTGTAAGCGTTTAGGTGTAGCTGTACAGAATAAATTATATAAACTGTAAGCTTTACTTGGTAACACTTGCACCACACCAGCCATCATTTGTAAATATTGTGTAAATCTGTATTGTGATTCGATTTTTTTACAGTTCACTGTATATGTGTATGTTACTGTGATACCTGTAAATACTTGTATGAAGCTGAATGATGTCAACAGGCAGGAACACTGTGCGAGTTGAAGGACACTTAATCAGGGACTATAAAGTGAGGATTGGATTCAAGAGGAGGAAAGTAGACCGCACTAGGCCTGGATAATTATCCCTGTAGCACAAAGGGGAACGAAATAGAGAGGAGGGACAGCAAATACGAAGGAAAAGAACGAGTGTCGAGGAATTGAAAGAGAGTGACTAGGGTTCAAAGGGGAGTTAGGAAAGTTGGGGTAGAGGAAAAATGCACTAGTATATAAGCACTAGAAACCCCTGTTGTAGAGATCAGTAAATACACACAAGAGGCTATACAAACACACTACGATGGTCAGAATTATACGCAATATTTAGATCACGTAATATATGTTGGTGAATTGGAGATCAGCTACTGTTTCCTCTAACCTTATCCCAAGAAACAAATCACCTCACTTTGCCACGAAGAGTCGACCCACTTTTAAGTTGGTTTTCAGAGGTGAATGTCAGGTTACATAATTTATAATAAAGTGTGAGAATCATGTTTTCTTTCTGGTGTACCGACGCTGCTTCGACACTAGGAGTCAATAAATGGTTCTGTCCTGATCCGAGACAGAAAATGAAACTACCAGCCTCACCATTCCTTTCCTCCCCGACACACCACTGTTCGGACCTCAGTGGGTAGAGATTCATACTGTGTCTAAGATCAGAACCAGAAGTATAAAGTATCACGTGTGGAAATTATAAGAAAAATATTGGTGTATATGGATTTTTTTACTTCATAAACATGGGAGGGAAGGTATACATAATGTAAGTACAATAATGGGTGTAGTTATAGATTACACACGGGTCGTATCTGGAGCCGGGATGTAAATTATAAACAACTCAGTCCCTCCATCTCAGTCAGTCAGTGTTTGCTTGTAGTTGTTGTGGTTGAGAGGTGGCTGTGGTGTGTTCAAAGCAGGGATGGATACCAGTGAATTTCAACGATGGTGTGATCGTGTGAACTGGGCAGCATCTATTGAAAAATCCAATTACTGTTGAGGCAAAGGACTGTCCACCTCATTGATGAGATTCTGTACACTCTCAATCCACAATTCTTAGCCCACCCGAGTTGACGCCCGAGATCTGAAGCAGGCGATTCCTGGACGGCAGCCCACCCAAACCATCACGAGGTCACACACATTTCAAAACAATGGAGTCTCTGTGTGGGCTGTCGTCTAGAAACTGCCTGTTCCAGATCTCAGACTTCAACTCAGTGTAGGATGAATTTCAGAACAGAGCTGTACTAACTAGTTTTGGCAATATTGAATAACTTTATAAATTATACCATGAAGTTTGTCGTCGAGTTACTATGTTATGGCCTAATGTTGTGGTTATCATTTTATACCCTCGAGTCTTCAATACTCTATGAAATTTAGTTATGCAATCCTCATGAGGTTTGTTGGCATCACTGTACTGTACCTGGGAGTTGGATGGTGAGAGGCTGACTTATATTACTATCACACACAGTTACACATCAGTTCACCCGAGGTACTCCAATAAAGAGGAAGGAAAAGTACTGTACATCTGCTTCATTTCAATCCCGTGGACACCAAAACATTCACCTCCTGCATGGACCCCGGTAAGTAACAAAATACACACATTGTTCCTCCCTGCTCAGTGTATACATCTTTGGTGTTGCTGAAACCGTCTACTTCTTTTGTTTGTGTGTGTGTTTTCGGGGGGAAGGTTTCATGCATATTTTTGTTGTTCTATTCGTATTTTACTGAACAAGTTTTATGAAAGACCTTTTAGCCTAGCCTAACCTTGCCTTATCTAACCCCAGTGGTTGTTCCAGTTCTAATTAATGTCTGTTACTTAAGGTTGAGGTACGTCCTCACAATATTTAACTAGAAAATATAAACGAACAACCAATAATATACATAACAAATACAAAAAGTTAAAGTAAGACACAATTATTAATTTTTTTCTTTAGAAATATCACTTTTTTTTCTATATCTACGGATGGCCACAGGAATTCTAACACAGGCTATATGAAAATCAAGGTCAGTATTCTGTAAGTACAGCAATGATTGATATACCAAGTGACTCAGTGATTGCAAAACAACAAACCCATTTAATAATAACGTTATAATGCCTTTACGTGTTCTTACATTTTCTATAATTATGTCGTAAATCGTCGAAAACAACAGTGTGTATATAACGAATTCTTCTGACCAATAGAGTATGTAAGTTTGTATGTATGTATGAATAGAGTGGTAAATATCTGGTGGTTTCGAGACACCGTCACTCTAACTGAGCCCGCCTGCCTTGCCTACCACACATTCTGAGGTGCCAAGAATGCAGAAAGGGAGGGGAGGGAGGAAGGGGAGGAAGGTAGGGAGGGAGGGGAGGGGAGGGGAGGAAGGTAGGGAGGGAGGGAGGGAGGTGAAGGGGAAGAAAGAAGGGAGGGAAGGGAGGGAGGTGAAGGGGAAGAAGGGAGGGAGGGAGGGGAAGGGAGGAAGGAAGATTGAGAGATAGCCTTGTTGTTAGTTCCGTCTCTTACTGTCGAGGTCATTATGTTTACTGATAGAAAAAAACGTGGAGTAGCCATATTTACTTAATCTATATTATCAGTATGTATTCATTTATTTATGCATTTTTATTGTTTTCATACTTATTTATGTTATGTATTGACTTATTTGTGTATGTATTTATCTATCGGAGTAGTTTTTAATATTCTATATATATATGTATTCATTTATTTTTTGTTCTGCTTATTTATATCTACATTTATTTATGTAGTTATGTATTTACTTATTTATTATTATAGTCAACTATAGGAGTAGTTTCAATATTTATCTATACTTATTTTTTTCGTTTATGTAGTTATATATTTATTTATCTATGTAACTATTCACATATCTAAACGGGGAAGTTATAACTAAAATAAAATAGAGGGATTGAAACATGGCCAGCAATTATAACGTTAAAGTTACAGAGGGATTGAAACATAGGCCAGCAATTATAACGTTAAAGTTACAGATGGATTGAAGCATAGGCCAGCAATTATAACGTTAAAGTTACACATATGATAAAAACAATGAAAACGGCTGCTAATTCACACACAAAACAACACAGATGGAAAGGCCACAACAATTGCCAACATTTTTACAATAGGTTCAGATTTATATTCCCCGATAAATGCACCACAACCCATCGGGAATTAAAGAGAGGATAATACACTTTTGGTACTGTATATATACATTGTAGTGCCTTGATTCCTCCAAAGTATACCAGGAAACAGGGACTACAGTAGGTTAGTAAAAATAATAGTGGTGGTGTGTTGCTTGGAATAGTTTGAAGGAATCAGATTTACCAACACTGTATTTTCCACTTAAATGAAACCTCAGTGGAAAGCAACTTTATAAAACCAACAACAATGGCTGGCTAAAATAATAATAGTCCCCGGGTACATTATTACGAAGTGTATACTGACTCGACCCTTGGTTAGTTAATTGAGTAAAATGAACTGAGAAAGGCAATAAGAAATCCTATATGGTTAGTTTAATCGCTTATTATGAATTTATGAGCTGTTTTGACGCACACCCTCAAGAGACAAGGGGACCAGATAGTATACAGATGGAAATACTACTGCCCAATGGGACCAGATAGTATACAGATGTAAATACTACTGCCCAATGGGACCAGATAGTATACAGATGTAAATACTACTGCCCAATGGGACCAGATAGTATACAGATGGAAATACTACTGCCCAATGGGACCAGATAGTATACAGATGGAAATACTTACTACTGCCCAATGGGACCAGATAGTATACAGATGGAAATACTACTGCCCAATGGGACCAGATAGTATACAGATGGAAATACTGCTGCCCAATGGGACCAGATAGTATACAGATGGAAATACTGCTGCCCAATGGGACCAGATAGTATACAGATGGAAATACTGCTGCCCAATGGGACCAGATAGTATACAGATGTAAATACTACTGCCCAATGGGACCAGATAGTATACAGATGGAAATACTACTGCCCAATGGGACCAGATAGTATACAGATGGAAATACTTACTACTGCCCAATGGGACCAGATAGTATACAGATGGAAATACTACTGCCCAATGGGACCAGATAGTATACAGATGGAAATACTGCTGCCCAATGGGACCAGATAGTATACAGATGGAAATACTGCTGCCCAATGGGACCAGATAGTATACAGATGGAAATACTGCTGCCCAATGGGACCAGATAGTATACAGATGGAAATACTACTGCCCAATGGGACCAGATAGTATACAGATGGAAATACTGCTGCCCCGGCTGTAAATCAACTGCTTTCAAACATGGGTGATATTTTGCCTTAATCTGGCCACGCTGTTGCTTCTGGACTATTAATTCAGCACACTGCGGCTTTTAGATTACTGCAGCGCGTCACTGGCACCGGATTTGAATGATTTTTTTTTTTTTTTTTTTTTTTTTTTTTTTTTTTTTTTTTTTTTTTTAGCGTGTTAATATATGGTCACAAAAGTTAATGTTTATTTTTGTGGATGTGTCAATTTTTTTTTTTTTTTTTTTTTTATGTGTTATAATATGGAGAATAATTTGTTGTATGCAAATGTTTCGATACAAAATAATGAATCCAAAATTAATGTTCGAACCAGCTAGTGTTGGCGTAGCTATAAGGAACTTTAGGGCCGGAGTGCATACCATACAGACATGTACTGTATATATATATATGTATTTTTTTTCCATACCATACAGACATGTACTGTATATATATATGTATTTTTTTTTCCATCCCATCTTTACTAAATTTTCCTTGCCATGAGTTTCGAGTGTAATAAAGGTGACTTGAGTTAACTTATGGGGTAAACAAACCGTAAAATACCAACACCACCAACACCACCATCACCACCAACACCAACAACAGTCCATAAAGACGCGTTCCTTTCACTTTAGCACTTTACTACGGGGACTTAAAGGAAAATTCTTTTTGTTGGTGAAATGGAAGGAGGTCTCTGATTCCTTCAAACTATGCCATGAAACAGATCCCCTTAGTAGTAACATTAAAGTCGTCTGTTTCGTGGCATAGTTTGGAGGAATTAGAAGCCCTTTAATTTACCCAAAAGAGACTCGGCACTTAAATTGTGTGAAGCGTGCCGAGAGGGAGGAGAGATCACTAACTTCCCACCGTCTGTCTGCCTGTATGTCTGCCTTCCTTGGCGCCGGGTATATATATTGTACAGTCGAGGGCAGAGGTTTCCATGCACACTGGGTAACGTAGGGTGTAGGGGTGACGAGGCAAGTAGTGACAATATATATATATATATATATATATATATATATATATATATATATATATATATATATATATATATATATATATATATATATATATATATATATATATATATATATTGTGATCAATAGGATTAGGTTGGTAACCGAAGTATTTTACACGGGAAATTTTAAACGCCTGATGCTTTTATTATTTTTAATAGATATTACGATACAGTTTAAAATAAAATAATCCACCGATACACTAACCAATATAAAAAATATATCGCTGACTTTTTCCCACCGTAAATTTCTCCGTAAACGTCAGCCAGCCAGCCTCTCCTCTCTCCCTTCCTCCTACCTCCCTCCTCCCTCTAACTATACCTCCCCCCCTCCCTACTTCCCTTCCCTCCATCCTCTCACCTTCCCTCCTTCCCTGTCGATGTGTGGGCAGTAAATATCAACAAGACAGAGAGGGTGGGGGATGTTTTATCTCTTCTAGGAATCGTGGAAATGGATACAAACAGTAGTAACATCATTTTCAGGGGGAAGTTTTGTGTCGGTAATTCTGGAGCAAATGAATCCTCCAAACAATTCCAAGCAACGGAACACCATTATTTTTGTTCATCTGGTCATGTTTCCTGGCATACTTTGGAGGAATCGAGGTACTCCAATTTACCAAAAAGAAACTCTCCCCTTAAAAATATGATCTGATTTGATGCAGAAAGTAATTGGGGAGTGATGATGATGATGATGATGATGGAGGTTACTGAGTCCTACAAACCGTACCAGGAGACAAACATTGGAGGGCTGTGTAAGCTCCATTTCACTTCCCTAAATCTTGTACCACATTCGAAGAGAGAGAGGGAGAAAAAAAATTATATTAGTAAATGTTTTTTTTTTTTTTTTTTTTTTTTTTGCTTCGCTAGATTTTATGTATAGACACATTTTTAGTACCATCACATAGTACATACATACATACAAGAAAAAAGTACATACATACATACATACATACATTACAAAAGAGGAGCAGAATTATACATACAGCAATACATACAGTAATACATACATACAAGAAAAAAGTACATACATACATTACAAAAGAGCAGCAGAATTATACATACAGCAATACATACAGTAATACATACATACAAGAAAAAAGTACATACATACATACATTACAAAAGAGCAGCAGAATTATACATACAGCAATACATACAGTAATACATACATACAAGAAAAAAGTACATACATACAGTAATACATACATACAAGACAAAAGTACATACATACATACATACATACATTACAAAAGAGCAGCAGAATTATACATACACACATAAATAATACAACAGCAATGCAAAGGGGAGAGAAAACCACCACACACTCATTAGGCCACAATCCATTATTCAGAGGTGGGGTGTATATACAAGCAGTACAGTGTAATAACAGTAATATAAATGTAGGGAGAATCAGGTCCACCTATACTAGTCCTAAAAATCAGCACCTATATACCACCTAAATATTTGCGTCATCCAACAACAAACAAGGAAATGTAAAACTAAAGAAACAAATTTGAGTTGGAAATATCATCTTGACGAAAGTACTTACTTGTGTGTAAATTTGTCCAGGGTTTATCAATGGTCAGGTTCTTTATTTTAGCACACGCATATATATACACACA
This sequence comes from Petrolisthes manimaculis, assembly GCA_034508575.1. Lineage (NCBI taxonomy): Eukaryota > Metazoa > Arthropoda > Malacostraca > Decapoda > Porcellanidae > Petrolisthes > Petrolisthes manimaculis. The sequence goes on along the minus strand of JAWZYT010006975.1, from coordinate 34,922 downwards.
GTCTAGTATAGTTCGCACACACACACACACACACACACATACACACACACACACACACACACACACACACACACACACACACACACACACACACACACACACACACACACACACACACACACACACACACACGACAAAGCTCCAGTTTAGAAACACACACACACACACACACACACACACACACACATATGAATTCCCAATATATAGTCCAGTTGGGATTTGACGAATATATTTTTCTATGGCCTTTCAAACAGATGCACCATATATCACAGTTCATTTTACTCTGCCCTCACTCAGTCCCTCGTGTGTCCCATTTCATTAATTCGGTGGCAGAGTGATTTATTGGGTTCACTCCTGTAATAGTTTGGAAGAGAATATGTATATGTGTCATGGATTAAACTACAGGCACCAACAAAAAGTCCTGTGTGTCCATGTGTCTGTCTGTCTTTCTATGTGTCTGTTTGTCTTCTGTCTCCCCTTCTGTCTGTCTGTGTATGTGTCTGTTTGTCTTCTGTCTCCACTTTTGTGTCATATGTGTCATAGATCAAACTACAGGCACCAACACAAAGTCCTGTCTCTCCATGTGTCTGTCTCTCTGTCTATGTGTCTGTTTATCTTCTGTCTCCACTTCTGTCTGTCCCCCAAACACTCCCACTCATCTCTCCCCACCCTTTCCCCCCACCACCCTCAAACATATCCCTCCCCACCACCCTTTCCCCCCACCACCCTCAAACATATCCCTCTCCACCACCCCTCCTATTTTCACCGCCTCATGTTTTAAATTCCGGGTAGTGTGTAGGTTTGGGTGGAATTCAGTGTAGCCTCATCCTGGGCTCGGCAGGGGAAGCAAAAAAGGGGTTAAGTTTCCCCTGCAAAATCCAGCAACGTAAACACACACACTGTCTGAATCATGGTCAACATTATTATATTATATTATGTATGTTTATTATGTTTATTATGTTTATTATGTTTATTATGTTTATTATGTTTATTATGTTTATTATTATTATTATTATTATTATTATTATTATTATTATTATTATTATTATTATTACTCCCTGCTGCTGCTGCTTCCTACTCCCGCTACTACTACTACTACTACTACTTCTATACTATAATTTTTTTAATCATTTTTTTATTAATTAATGTTGTTGTTAGTATTGTTTTATTGTTATGCGGTTCTTTTATTCACCAACATATCTTCTTTATTAATCGCCTTATTTAATTTCTCATTCACTCTTGCAGGCTAATGAGTGGCAGGCTGACAAAATAGTGGATGGAGAAATGTGGAATGGACGGAGGAAGGGGAGGTGGTGGTGGTGGGAATAGTAGGGTCGAGTAGGGGAACCAAGTTGGGGGCAGCACAAGTTTGGAAGTGAACCTGACAGAGAGAGAGAGAGAGAGAGAGAGAGAGAGAGAGAGAGAGAGAGAGAGAGGGGGGGGCAGAACGGCGTTTAAACTTATGTTCCATACCATTTGATAGAGAGAGAGAGAGAGAGAGAGAGAGAGAGAGAGAGGAAGGGGAAGTGTGTGCCATCCTCACCCTCTGACACCCGAGGCCAAATTCCAAAGTTAAGGGGAGATGAATAGACCACGAGGGGAAGGAGAAGGAGAGGAGAGCAGAGGAGAGGCCAAGGACTGAATGAATGTATATATGGGACGGGTTAAAGGAAGGAAGCATCTGTATGGCGAGGTATACGGCATGGAATGGAAGATGGGATGGTTGGGAAGAGAGGGTAGAGGGATAGAGAGGGAGGAGAGGGTAGAGGGAGAGAGAGGGAGAAGAGAGGGTAGAGGGAGAGAGAGGGAGGAGAGGGTAGAGGGATAGAGAGGGAGGAGAGGGTATAGGGAGAGAGAGGGAGAAGAGGGTATAGGGAGAGAGAGGGAGAAGAGGATATAGGGAGAGAGAGGGAGGAAAGGGTGGAAATGAAGAATAAGAGGAGAAAGGAAAGGATAAAGAAGCATCCCCTCCCATCCCACGTTCCTCTCTCCCTTCCCAAGTCATCCCTCCCTCCCATCCCTCCCATCCTAGGCCCCAATCCCCCCCTGCCATGCCATCCCCACACTAAGGACTCTCTCGTAAACACTTCTATTACGTACCATATCAGTTTCACGCCCCCCGAGACCTGCTGAGGTAATTAAAACTTTTACGATACCGTCTCTCTCCCTTGTTACGTAAATTCAACTGTTTGTTTGTTTGTTTGTGCAGAGACCCGGTCGCTGGTTGGTTGGTTGGTTGGTTGGGGGGGGGGAAAGGAGGGGGAGGGAGTGTTGTTGTTGTTGTTGTTGTTGCTGTTGTTGTTGTTGTTGTTGTTGTATTCTCTCCATCTCGTTTTTCTTCCTGTTTAATTTTCTCTCCTGAGTGCGGAAGTTTTGTGTTTGGGGGTGAGGGAGAGAAAGAGGGAAAGAGGGAGGGAATGAAGGAAAGGCAGAGGAAGGGAGTGAGGGAGGAGAGAGAAGGAGAGACAGAGGGAGGGAAGGAAGGAAGAAAGGACAGAGGCAGGAAAGGAAGGAAGGAAAGAGGCAGGGAGGGAAGGAAGAAAGGACAGAGGTAGGAAAGGAAGAAAGGACAGAGGCAGAGAAGGAAGGTAGGAAGGAAGGAAGGAAAAAGGCAGGGAGGGAAGGAAGGAAGGAAGGAAGAGGGGGTATAGAGGCGGGGTACTTGGCTACTTGCATTGTCTATTTTGGAAACTTTAGTGGTAATTGTTTAAGAAGTTTCCTCTGTAAGTTTCGTTTTATATCTCTTCATCCTATTTTCCCAGCCAAGGTTGTTGTTATGTTGTTTAAGGTGGTAGTTCTTTTTTGGTACATTGGAGTGCGTTAATTCCTCCAAAGTATGCTAGGAAACAGGACCAGAAGAGCAAAAATAATGGGGTTCTGTTGCTTGGAATAGTTTGGAGGATTCAGTTGCTCCAGATTTACCAACACAGATTCTCATTTTGGTACAGTGCCGAGTCCTCCTAACTATGCCAGAAAACAGAAGCCCTTAATGTTACTAATAGGAGGTCTGTTTTGTGGCATACTTTGGAGGAATCACAGACCTTCCAACTCATCAACAACATATTATCACCTTTAATGGCTACGCTCTTTCTCCATTATTTCATATTTTGCCTAAATTGCCGCCATTTTCACTTTTTATTCTCACCTAATTTTTTAAAAGGGAGAGACAGACACTCTTGTTGGTGAAGTGGAAGGCTACTGATTCCTCCAAACTATGCCAAGAAACAGTCGACCATAATGTTACTAAGGTGGATCTGTTTCATGGCAAAGTTTGGAGGAATCAGTATACCTCCAATTATTCACCTACACAGTATTATACCATTAAGGGGTGTAATATATTGTAGGCTAATAATTGGAGTTTACATAGCTGTCTCTCTCTCTCTCTCTCTCTCTCTCTCTCTCTCTCTCTCTCTTAAATATGTAAACTCAAATATACATACAGTACACGGCTCTGACATACAATCACACGCACAAATACACCGAAATGCCTCTCTCTCTCTTTCTCTCTCTCTCTCTCTCTCTCTCTCTCTCTCTCTCTCTCTCTCTCTCTCTCTCTCTCTAAGTTATTAAAGTCTTCCCCCAATATTTCTAACATGAGGCAACTTTCTGTCACAAATATACATCCATTTTCTACGACGAGATGCACACACCTATGCAAGTTATAGTGGCAACAATAACAACAACAACAACAACAACAACAACAGAATCCTTCAAACATTTCATGAATTATTTTGTATCCAATTAATTCAGTCCTGATTAAAGGTCTTGGCAACATCAGGTGAGAAATATAATACAGCTGACCACACATGAAGAAAGGAAAGTGAATCTTGTGAGTCTAATATTAATACAAAGACCAAATCTAACAATAATTTGATATTAATTTTAAAGGCTGTTGTTTCATTCCAGGGTGTTACAGATTTGTTGGGCGTGATTGTACAAGAATTCCTACACACGCTGTTGTTTTCGAATGCTTATTAATAACATACAAAATAGGAAACACTACGTAATTTCAATATAACAACATAATTATTAAATTTGCTGTTTTGCAAATAACGGAGTCACCTGGTAGACAATTCACTGCTGTACTTACTTCCACTCTTTCCAAATAGTCTGTGTAAGGATTTTAGTGGCAAACCGTAAACTCGTAATAAAAAATAAAAAAATTGTATCCAGGTCTTGTTGAAGTTTCGAATCATTTGACATACTAGTGAACCAATTACAACGCTTATCCTGTTTCATATTGACTTGAGATGACTTTAAATACTCGATCAGGCTATTCGAAGCACAAGCCTGGATACATAAATTAGATTACGAGTGTACAGTCGGCGGCAAAAGTCCTGTACACGCCTCACTTGCTTCACCGAGGCACGAGATGTTCATAGACTCGAGATTATTAAGTGTAGAAAACCTGTATAATTCTTGAATCCATGAACACTGCTCGTCTCGGTGAAGCAAGTGAGGCGACATGACTTTTGCCGCCGACTGTACACTCACAATCTAATTTCTAACTTCTGCCGCCGACTGTACAATACATACATATAGAGTGAGTGGGTGGAATGGGCTGAGGGAAAAATATACACTTATGTTTAAATTTCATTTACTTATAATTTTACATGGCACAGTGAACCGGGTTTGAAAGTACTGTAAGATATATACATAATGCACTTGAAAAGGGACCTTAATGCCCGTCACACACACACACACACATTGAAGAAAAAGCACACACACACACACACACACACACACACCTACCTTCTTGCTCGCATCACTCACACAAGAACACAATTATTAAAGATACTACAATCACACATTGAGTAAACCACACACACACACACACACACCTTGAGGAAAACACACACACACACACACACACACACACGAAGGGTAAGCTGACTGTGGAGACTCGCTCAATATTCATGACTTAATCCAGTTGAAAACACACGGGCCTTAATTCAGGAAGTGATACTATTAGTAGTTTTTTTTTTACAAGTATATTGAGTTACGATTTTGTTCCATTGTGTGTGTGTGTGTGTGTTAATCTTGATATTTATTGTATCCTGTGTGCGTGTGTGTGTGTGTGTGTGTGTTCCTCTGGGTATATTTGGTATCTGGGAACCTTCCACACCATTCCTACCCCCACTCCCCCTTCCACTCTTTTATTTCCATCACTCCATAATGGATGTTGGTGAAGGGGGAGGAAGTGTGTGTTGTTTGGTAAAGCGGTGACTTGTTGGTTCTCTACAAGGTAAAAGGAAAAGTAAGGTAGTTTCACATCGAAGGGGGGTGAAGCGAAAATGTGTCTGCTCTGCGCATGACGTCACAGATTATCCAGACTGTAGGTTCAGGGTTGATGGGGAGCTCAGTCAACACCACCGAAATATCTCTGTGGTGTTGGTTCAAGTCTCACACTCACGTGAACCACTAGTGGACTGAGCTTCGTTTTCGTTGATATTAATACTGACATCACAGAATCTGCGTGTGGGGGTAAGGGTGAGGGTACCTCTCTTCCTTTTTACCTTGGTTCTCTAGTTCTGTGTTCAATGTTTTGTCGAGGTGGTGTAAATATCAGAAGTTCCCCTTGGTGGCTTGTGGAGAGAGAGAGAGAGAGAGAGAGAGAGAGAGAGAGAGAGAGAGAGAGGTGATGGGTGAGAGAGGGAAGGAGATAATGAAAGAGAGAAAGAGAGAAGACGTCAGAGGTTGAGGGAAGAATAAATGAGATAGGAAGAACAAAAAAAATATATAAATTATTTTATTTAATGTGTGTGTGTGTGTGAGAGAGAGAGAGATAGAGTGAGAGAGAAAGTGAGAGCAATTGCCCAGCCAGAACAGTTACACACACACACACACACATACACACAGGTTACAGTACTCTACAAGGCTGCAAGGTGCTCTACCCTTTATAAACACACCCACATAAAAAAAATATATGTTGATTCCGCTAATTATACCACAAAAATAATTGGATTTATTAAAGGATTCCGTACAGAGAGAGAGAGAGAGAGAGAGAGAGAGAGATAGAGAGAGAGAGAGATGGGATGAGAGGAAAACTGAAGTGAAGAGAATCTAAGGGAAGTTTATTAGAGAAATGATATGATGGTTTAATAATGATAATAACTGACTTACTGTTGCTCACTGCCTTCATCTCATATAATAATGAAAAGAAGACAACATATTATTCTTGAATGTAACCCGACCTTGGCAAATTGGAAGGCTATATACCACCTACTGATTCTTCCTAACTATGCCAGTGAACAGAGGCCCTCAATAATACTAATAGATGATCTGTTTCATGGTATATATAGTTTGGAGGAATCTCATACCTTCCAATTCACCAACAAAGAAATCTCCCTCTCTTAAATGTCAAAGGAATCGTGTCTAAAACAAACTCACTCTTCCTCTTTTATAGTTGAGTGTAGTGAGGTTTGGTTTTGTAAAGTAGGAACTAGATCACTCTTTTTCTTACACAGTTTAGTCTAATAAGGTCTAGTTTTGTAAAGTAGGAACTAGATCACTCTTTTTCTTATACTGTTTAGTCAAGTAAGGTCTGGTGTGGTAAAGTAGGAACTAGATCATTATTTCTCTTACACACTCGAGTCGAATCTGATATACAGTAAATTATGGTATAATTCACTACTTCTCCTATATGGTTGTATTTAGTGAGGTCTGGTCTAATAAAGTAGGGTCTAAGTCACTCAGGGAAGGTGATTCTAGTCCCAACGAGGCCAGGTCTAGTGTAGTGAGGTCTAGAGCTGCCACGGCGTCCAGAAAGTCCCTGGAGGAGGCCACGTTGGACGAGGAGGACTGTCGGTCGGGCTGGAACCTCCTGTAGCCGCTGAAGAGGTACCCGTAGGCTGGTGAGTTGGGGACGTCGACGAGGCCAGGGGGTCGGTGGTTGTAGAAGGACCCGTGGCCGTGAGGGGGTCGAGCCACACCGTTCACTACACCGAAGGCACGACGCGGCACGAAGGGCACGAAGTATCCCTCGGGTACCTGTATGTGGGAACACGGGAGGAAGTGGTGATGAGATGAGAGAAGGAAGAGTGAAACAAGGCAGAGAAAGATAGAATGAAGGGAGGGAGGGAGAAGTGGGGTGGGGCAGATGAAAACGTGAGAAAGGGGGAGGAAGGCGTGAGGGAAGGGAGGAGGGAAACGTGATAGAGAGAAAGAGAGAGGTAGAAAAAGAGAGAGACAGTGACAGAGAGAGAGCCAGAGACAGAGAGAGAGTTACAGGGACAGAGACAGAGAAAGAGACAGAAACAGTGACATTGACAAAGAGAGACTGAGAGAGACAGAAATAAAAAGAGATAAAAACGATTATATTTAAGTGTAAAGAGACAGAGGCAAAGTTTCTCCCTTAATTCCTCTGCTCCGAAACTACAGTATACATACAGTACATACCTGAAAGGGTAGGATGGCAGGCCCCAGGTGAGGCTCCAAGGTGAACTCTGCTGTCTGTTGTTGCTCTGCCTCCACCCCTGTCAGAAGTCCCCCTCCTTCCCCTTCCCCAAGTCCCTGTCCCTCCACTTCCACTTCGGTCCCTCCTTGCCCCTGTAGTTGCATCATCAAGTCAGATCGTCCCATTGAGCTTCCCTTCTTCTTCATGGTTTCTGCCACTTGGTGTACTGCTTCCATGGCCTCTGTGTCTGCCTTGTCGTCCACAACTGAACAGGTGATGGAAAAGTGAAGTAGATTGGGTTAGGTTAGGTTGGGTTTAGGTTGTTTTAATTATGACAGGTTAGGTTAGGTTAAGTTAGGGTAAGGTAAGAAATAAACATATAAAGAAAAAATATAATGTTGTTGTTGATAAGTAATTTTAATATAGAAATCTGAAACGCTAGCAAAAGTATAAATATTAATAACAACAAACAATCAAACAAACAACAACAACATCATCACACACACACCTTCACACACACACACACACACACACACACACACACACACACACACACACACACACTCACCCAAGGCATCCATGAGGTGTGCCATATTCATCCGGTCGTCGAGGCTGGCCAAGAGGAGGTCAAGAGTTGGGTCCCCTGTGGTCACGTGCATATTGTTGTGGTGGTGGTTGTTGTTGTTGTTGTGGTGGTGGTGGTGGTGGTGACCTTGCATGTTGGAGGACGACGAAGGAGGAGACGAAGGAGGAACAGAGGCTTGGTGTTGGTGTTGGTGTTGGTGTTGTTGTTGTTGGTGGTGGTGGTGATGGGCTGCTTCCTCACCCACACCCTCATCTTTTCCTCCCTCATCTTTTCCTCCCTCACCGTTTCCTCCCTCATTTTTTCCTCCTTCACCTTTTCCTCCCTCACCTTCTTCTCTCTTACCTTCTCCTCCCTCATCTTTTCCTCCCTCACCGTTTCCTCCCTCATCTTTTCCTCCCTCACCGTTTCCTCCCTCATCTTTTCCTCCCTCACCGTTTCCTCCCTCACCTTTTCCTCCCTCACCTTCTCCCTCACCTTCTCCACCAGTCTCGATGGTGGATAATACTATAAGGAAATTAAAAGAGAAAAAAAAAATTAATGATGATGATGATGATGAAATAAAAGAAGGATAAGAAAATAAAATGTAATTAGAGAAAATATTTATCTATTTAATTTATCTATTTATCTGTCTATCTATCTATCCATGCATCTCCTTATTATTCTAACTATCCATCTATCCATCCATCTCTCTATCCATCTATTTACCCACATATCCATCTATCTATCCAACTATCTATCCATCTATGTCTGCGAGTTAAAATTCTGTGTGGCTGTCTGTCTGGCTGTCTGTCTGTCTGTCTGTCTGGCTGGCTGGCTGGCTGGCTGGCTGTGTGGTTGTCTGTTCGTCTGTCTGTCTGTCTGTGTGGCTGTCTGGCTGGGAGGGTAATGATGACAGCGGTGGTGATGGAAGTGGTGGAGGGTGATGGAGTGGATAAATAAATGGCTACCGAGGTCCACCCTCACATCCATCTTGTGGATTAATCTGATGCTGAAAATTGGTGGGACATAGATTCTTCCAAAATACAGAAAGAGACAGATTTCCTCCGTTTGAGTTTAAGGGATGTGTTTCGTAGCAAAGTTTGGAGTGTTAATGAGGCTTCAATTTACCCATAATAATAGACTAATTCCTTAAATCTGTTATTTAAATGTATCAAAGTAATTATGCTTTTGTATGAACATGAACAAATGCATAGAATGATGTACAGATATACTGAGACATAATTGTATATATTTAGTATGAAAAAGTATTATTACACTACATACAGATACACCAGTATATATTTTACGTATATATTTAGTATAAATATAAGATGAGAAGAGTAGAAGAGTATAATTATAACTAAAGTCGAATTATTAGTTGTTTTATTTAAGCATTATGACGTAAAAGAGTATAATTGTATAGAAGAGAATTAATATATATACATGTTATAAAAAGCATTGCGTCTCGACCTACGCGTGAGTGAGGAGTCGAGCGGTTCACTGGCAGCTTCAGGTAAGGCTTCGACTCCCTGACTGAGCTCGTGGGCCGTGGTGGTGGGTAGCAGCGGCGGTGTCGGTGGCGGGGTTTCAGTGTGAATCAGTGTATCGTCAGGGAAGGCGGTCGTGTCCATCTCCATATCCTTAGGTGAAGCATTGGGATGAAGTTGACGCCTCACGGATGCCTGGAGGGAAGGGACAGCCAGCCATGTCACCATCACCATCACCACCACCACCACCTGTACCAATAACAATAACAATAGCATGGAAGGAGAAAGGTAATATTAGGGATATAATTATTATGAAATGTTTTAATGATCTCCATGCTGCATCCATCCATTTTTTTCTCTCTTTCTCTTTCTTTCTTTCTCTCTCTCTCTCTTTCTTTCTTTCTTTCTCTCTCTCCTTTTTTCTTTCTCTCTCTCTTTCTTTCTTTCTTTCTCTCTCTCTTTCTCTCTCTATCTCTTTCTTTCTTTCTTTCTCTCTCTATCTCTTTCTTTCTTTCTTTCTTTCTCTCTCTCTTTCTTTCTCTCTCTCTCTCTCTCTCTTTCTCTCTTTCTCTCTCTCTCTCTCATACAAACGTACAGTATTTTCAGCACTGTTCAATCATCAATCTTCATCACCCGACCATACGTATATCAACAACACACATGAATATAGTATAGGTGTGGTAAAGTCATGGTCTAATGTACTGCAACACCTTCCAATGAGATGGCTTCGAAAAATGATCCGAAACTATAGCTGTTGTTGGTGTGTGCAATTTTGGTTCATAAAATTAACTCAAATAGCTCGCTTTTATTCACCAGGTTGCAGTACATTAGACCATGACTTTACTACATTCACTAGCATTATGTTTCTGGCCTATTGTTGCTTGGGATAGTTTGAGGAATCACTTGCACCAGATTTACCATCAACACTGCATGTATGGTTACGAGAATTAGCTAATAAGTATGAAATAGCTTTGGTTGAAACTCTGAACAGTCCACCTATTCACCAACGAAGTCATTCCAATAGAGATGTATCTTATTGTGTCATTTATTTACACTCTGTAGGTAGGTATTCGAAGCACAACTGAATACTCATTGTGTATTGATTTACTGTCTCTAAATATTATGAAGCATTGAACATCTATTTACTGTCTCTAGGTATTCGAAGCTCACCTGCATACTTATTAATGCTCGTGACTGTACAATACACCTAGCCCCTTCATTAAGTAACTCACCCAGATAGTCGAGTGGTGCATGAAGTCGAAGCTGAACTAACCACTTCAGTGTTCTGGTCCAATTGTTATTGATGTCTGGAAAAACTCCTTATTAGAACACTTGGCAGAAAACAGTACTACATATAATATTATCTTTATTTTATCTTTATATTTTCTTTGTATTTTATTTTCCCGGGAACTTTTGGGGTTACGTGTCCTCACTTTAAGACATGGAAGGCTGTTGATTCCTCCAAACTATGCCAGGAAACAACGCACTATCCATATGTGTACAAGTAGGTTAGTTGTTTTATATCATAGTTTGGAGGAGTCTGTAGCCTTCCTTCCTTCATTCATTCCTTCCTTCTTTCATTCCTTCCTTCATTTCTTCCTTCCTGTTCATTCACTATACATTCCATTTCCACCCCATTAATTAAGGGACCTTGCAATTTAGTTTGAAAATTTTAAGGTAAATGAGACCAGAAAAGTGGAGATAAATGAGTCCTTCAAACATTGCCACGAAACGCAACCAATATAGAAGAAGATTGTTTCGTGGCATAGTCAGGAGGAATCAGAAGCCACCAATTCTCATACACGATCACAGGGTCCTTACTTAATTAAACATTACCCAACACATCACACTATCTTGTTGTTTCTGAGCGCTTGTAGTCATTTTTCTTCTCCTCGTAACACAAGAAAATATATATGTATAATATTTTACCACATCCAACTGAAGACATAAAAAAAAAAACAAGAGCACGAAACATCATAAAATTATTAGGTACTTTCAACGTGTTAGAAATTCCATCAGTTTTCTATATGGATTGATCAGGATTTTTTTTTTTTTTTTTTTTTTTTTGTATAAATTTTCTGGTGTTATCCACGTCAAAGTAAGCCTGTGGTTAATTAATGGTGAAATGTCGATCACTGGAAACGTCACTATGATTTGTTCTGTGTCGCTTTGATCACTACCACTACCGTCACCCTCACTACCACCATCATTATCATCACTACCACCACCACCACCATTATTTTCATCACTACCACCACCACCATCATTATCATCACTACCACCACCACCATCACCACCATCATTATCATCACTTCCACCACCAACACCACCACCATCATTATCATCACTTCCTCCACTAACACCACCATCATCACTATCACCATCATCATTACCACTATAACAGGGTGGTACAATATACAATGCAAGGTGCCCAGGTTCGATTCCGGCTCGAGTCCATTTACCTCACACACACACACACACACACACAAACACACACATACACACACATACAAACACACAATTTAATATTATTATTATTATTACAAACACACACACACACACTCACACACACTCACACACACACACACACACATACAAACACACAATTTAATATTATTATTATTATTACAAACACACACACACACACACACACACAGACACACACACATACACACACATACACACACACACACACACACACATACACATACAAACACACAATTTAATATTATTATTATTATTACACAAACACACACACACACACACACACACACAGACACACACACACATACATACACACACACACACACACACGCACACACACACACTCACACACTCCCTCACTGAGCCACAGGGGATGGACCACCAGAGAACACTGAGCTAGTCACTATACCACCACTACCACTACCACCACTACCACTACCACCAGTACTACCCCTGAGTAACCTTGGATGGTCTGCCCTCACTCACTCTCACTCTCATTCACTCACTCATTCACTCACTCTCACACTCCTTCATTCAAACACTCACTCACTCACTCACTCTCACTCTCATTCACTCACTCACTCACTCACTCACTCTCACACTCCTTCATTCAAACACTCACTCACACTCACTCACTCACTCACTCACTCTCACTCACTCACTCACTCTCACTCTCTCACTCACTCACTCTCATTCACTCACTCATTGTTGTACAGGAAAAACTACAGTGTGTTCTTCCTCCTACCCCTCCTTTTTTATCCTCGTGTGTGTATGAGAGAGAGAGAGAGAGAGAGAGAGAGAGAGGGTCAAGCTACAGCCATCGTACAATCCCTTATAGCTATCGTATATCCCCTATAGCTATCGTACATTTACTACTCACACACGTGGTATAATAAGTCATCGTACAGTTGATTTCTTCCGGATGTTTGATGCAGGCGAGGCGAAATGAAGTAAGAGATAGAGAGAGAGAGAGAGAGAGAGAGAGAGAGAGAAGGTCGGGAGGGAGGGATGGAGGGATGGAGGGCAGGCGAGCAGTGCGGAAGTGGTAGTAAGAGTAAGAGGAGGAGGAGGAGGAGGAGGAAGAAGAATTTGTGAGGAGGAAGAGAAGTGGTTGTTACTAGTTAGGTTAGGTTTAGTTTAGTGACACATACTTTTAATAATAATAATAATAGACGTGTATTGTCTCATTGTGTGTCATCATCATCTCTCCCCCCCCCCAACACCACACCTCTTTGCTGGTCATTAGGTACACACACATACACACACACACACACACATTTATACACACACACACACACATACTGTATATATACACACACATACTTACACACACATATATATATACATACACACACATACTTACACACACACATATATACATACACACACATACACACACACTCACAGTAACACACACACACACATGGATACATACACATATACACACACACACACACACAATACAATATCCATTAATACGAAACCTAAATAGTATGACAAACAATTTTCCTATGATACTGTACATTGGTTTACAAATGCTTCCTGTCCTGTCCCCCTGTTCCCGCACCCCCAATCCCCCCATGCCTGTCCCCCTATTCCCGTCCCCCTATTCCCGTTCTCTTTATCAATATTCTATAATTATGATATTTTTATTATTATTTATCTACTTTCTATTATCTACTTTATCTTTTCTTCATTACTAATTTACTATCACGATCTATAATTATATTTTCTTATTCTCTTTGTAGTACTCAATAATTATACTCTATCTCCTTTACTTCCTTTATCTACTAATTCTCTTTCATTCTCTTTATCTAGTAATTCACTTTCATTCTCTCTATCTACTTTTTCACTTTCATTCTCTCTATCTACAAATTTACTTTCATTCTCTTTATCTACAAATTCACTTTCATTCTCTCTATCTACAAATTCACTTTTATTCTCTCTATCTACAAATTCTCTTCCATTTTCTAGATCTACTTTTTCACTTTCATTCTATCTACTTGATAAAAAATAATGTTGCGTGTTTTATGAGAGATGGAGGAAGAGGAAGGAAAGAAGAGGAGAAAAGGAAGGAAGGGCATGGAAAGCAGTGAGGAATAGGAGAGATAGTGGTGGTGGGGGGGAGGTATGGGAGGCAAGGAGAGGAGGGGGAAGGGAGGTATAGGGTAGGGGAGTGAGCAAGACTAGAGAGAGGATATGGGGGAAGGGGGAGGGAGGGAGGGAGAGATGAGGTAGGGAGGTAGGGAGGAGGGAGGGAGAGATGAGGTAGGGAGGTAGGGAGGAGGGAGGGAGAGATGAGGTAGGGAGGTAGGGAGGGAGGAAGGAGTGGATGGGAAGTGAAGTGAGTCTCGCCTTGACCAGTTTTTCACTATTATAGAACAGGAAGGAACTCAGGGTAGTGATGGGGAACGGAGGGCAGGGAGGAGGAGGAGGAGGAGGAGGAAAAGGACTGTAATAATGATAATAATGAGAAGGAAGATGATGATGATAATGATAATAATAATTGTGATGAAAATGAGATGATAATAATAATAATTGTGATGATATTGAGAAGGAAGAGGAGGAAGATGATGATGATGATGATGATAATAATAATAATTGTGAAGAAAATGAGAAGGAAGATGATGATGAGAAGGAAGAGATGAAAGATGATGATGATGATAATGAGAAGGAAGAGAAGGATGATGATGAAAATAATAATAATAATTGTGATGAAGATACTAGCCTAATAATAATAATAGTAATGATGATAATAATAATAATAAATAATATTAATAATATTTATAATAATAATGATATTAACTAAAACAGGTAGGCATTATTCTCTTCCTGTATTATGTGGTTATTCAAGTACAATAGATCCTCATTATACAGTGAATAAATACAGTATAATATGGTACTTGTATCCACCATTTCATTTTGCACTCAGTCCCTCATTGAAGTCCACCAAATGTTTTCCTAGACTTATGCATTTTAATAATAAGCCGCCGCTGCCTCGCCGCCGCTCCACTGCCGCCCCGCTGCTGCCCCGTCGCCGCCGCCCCGCTGCCGCCACCACCTCGCCGCCGCTGCCCCGTCGCCCCATTTTATTTATTTTTTTCGTCGTCGCCGCCGCTGTCGGTTTTTAATAATCAGTTTTTTTTGTGTTTTTTTAAATAAATTATTTGTATATTTTTTTTATTAATTAATTATTTATATAGTTTTTTAATAATATTTTTTTTTTAATAATTTTTTTTTTAATAATATATATATTTTTTTTAATATTTTTTTTTTATCAATTATTATTTTTTTTGTAATAATTAACTTTTTTTTTTCGTCGACGTCGCCGCCGCCGCCGCCGCCCCACAACCAGCTGCTGTACGGCCACGTGAGGGTCTTCAGTACAGGGATCAGCTGTTTAACCTTCATTTCAAGTAAGTTTGAAAATCTTTGGTATAAATATTATGAGCTATTAGAGGAAGACAAGCTATTATTATGTTTTTTTTTTCCTCGTAAATAATTGTATGAGTGCCAGATATTATCCCATTCTATAATCTTTGAGTCCTTGTTTTAGATATAGTTATTTTTTTTTATTATTCGAAGGTTGATGCAGTAAGTAGAATCTAAATATTAATCCTACAGTAATATTATGAGTTGAACATCATACATATATTAGTGATGTATCGGATGTTTGAAATTGCGGATTTCCGGATGCGGATGAGGATATCGACCATTAAAATCTGTAGATGTGGATGCGGATATAAGAAAACAGTATTTGTAGATGTGGATGTCTGAGGGTCATATCCTCACGAATAAGGATGAGGATTATTTTATGTTTTTAAAATATGTATGTTTCAATTATGGAAGACTACTTTCACCAACATAATTTCAACTTGTGTTACCATGGGATACTAGTCGTAATATTATTTAGAATACCAGTCTAATAATATAATGGTAAGTCATCACTAATAAATACAGTATATAATAAAATTAGAATGGTAATGACTGTCAGAACAATTTGCTTTAGTCATTCACAGCAGATGATGTTTTCTGTAAGACTATGTTCAAAGAAAACGAATAATTCTTTCCTTTTCAAGTCTCTCCTACTTTGCTGTATGTTACGATAAATAACACCCTCAGAGTTTCATAATATACCCACGATTATATTAATATACCCACGATTATATTACTGTGCAAAGGACCTATTTAATAACACGGAAAATTACAACCCCAGCTAAGCTATTCATTTCCCCACAAAGATATACTTATTACTACATCAATTACTTATTTAATATCACGAGAAATAACAACCTCAACTATTCATAATATAGTTACAAAAAATATTAACATTACTATACTAATAACTTAATTAATATCGTGACAACATCAGAGCTTCATTTACCCACAAAGATAATATTATAACTATACAAATGAGTTATCTAAGGACCTATATCATAATTATACTCGTCCCCAGTTCACTATGCTGATATAGATAACGATAAGAGAGATCAAATTGGGTTGAAATAATGGAGATAAATAAGTCCTTCAAATATTGCCACGAAACACACACATACACATACACACACACACACACACACACACACACATACATACACATACACATACACACACACACACACACCTATATGGAAGGAGCTTGTTTCGTGGCATGGTCAGGAGGACATCAGAAGCCTCCAATTCTCATACACAATCACAGGGTCCTTAATTATTATCATGTATGTTTTGTCTGGTGTCACTTTAGGGTATGACTCTCCCTCTCTCAGCTGTTGGGGTGTGTGTTAGGGAAGAGGTGGGTCAGGGAAGAGGTGGGTTAGGAAAGAGGTGGGTTAGGGAAGACATGGGTTAGGGAAGGAGATGGTCAGGGAAGAGATGGGTTAGGGAAGGAGTTAGTCAGGGAAGGTTTGGGTCAGGGATGGGGTGAGTCAGGGAAGGTTTGGGTAAGGGAACGGGTAGGTCAGGGAAAAGGTGGGGTCAGGGATGGAGATGGTCAGGGAAGGGAAGGGAAGGGAAGGGAAGGTGTGTCTTGGTTTGGGTACACATACTCTATATAGATGAATAAGATTAGATTCTCTGGTTTGTGAATTGGAAGGTCTGGGATTCCTCCAAACTTTGCCAGGAAACAAATCATCTCAAATGTTACTAATAGGGGATCTGTTGTTTCGTGTTATAGTTTGGAGGAATCAGTAGCACACCAATATACCCGTAAAAAAATCTCCCGTTTAAGCTGAGACGAGGTAAAAATGTGGTTCGTTTTGGGGGAAATTGTGTGTGTGTGTACTCCTTAAGGGGGAAGTTTTGTGTTGGTAATTCTGGAGCAGCTGAATCCTCCAAACTATTCCCAGCAACAGAACACCATTAATTTTGCTATTCTGGTCCTGTTTCCTAGCTTGCTTTGGAGGAATCAAGGCACTCCAATGTACCAAAGAAAAATTACCTACCACCTTTAAGGGACCCTAAGATAGTGTAAAAAAACTTGGTGGCTTCTGA